>CAEFZX010015717.1:0-27726 GCA_903066825.1 Alfaro cultratus | reverse complement strand
TCCACCGCTGTCCCCTTGATGTGGATGGGTGGGTGTAGGTCAGCGTTCCTCCTGAAGTCCACGATGAGCTCCTTGGTTTTCTCGGTGTTCAGCTGCAGGCTGTTTTTGTTGCACCACTCAGCCAGACGGTCCACCTCCTCCCTGTAGGCGGCCTCATCGTTGTCTCTGATGAGGCCGATCACTGTGGTGTCATCTGCAAACTTGATGATGGCGTTAGAGCCATGGACAGGTCTGCAGTCGTGGGTGAGGAGGGAGTAGAGGAAGGGACTCATCACACAGCCTTGTGGCCCAGGAGGCACCAGAAGAGTTCACCTGCCTATAAGGCTTGCCTTCTTTCTTCTTTTTTATTTATTTTTATTGTTTTTCTTTGTCTTTCTTTGCTTTTTCCTTTCTTTTTGTCTTTCTTTGTATCATTTTTGTTTCTGATGTTTGCTTACATTGTTTTATCTGATTAAATTATTTTAGAAATGTAAGCTTTTTTTTATTGTTTATTCCCATCATTTTATTTATTATTCTTTTAAAAAGTCAGACTGTATGCTATTGGTTATTATATGGATAGAGAACAGTTGGTGTGTTTAGGAGAAAATGGAGGTTCAAACGGACCTTAAATTACATTTTTGTGGGTAAAATGGAATTTACTTTAGGTCTTACATTAATGTAGTAGAACACATGCAATAGAAGACTTAAGCTTGGTTATGTAAAAATTGACCTCCAAGAAAATGTCAACATTTTAAACATATGAAAATGTCATAAAAATACAACCTGTAATTATCACCTGTAACTAATGTGAGACTAGAAATCATTATGGTGCATCCTACAATTAATAAAATGAGGCCATTTTTGCCGAAACTGATCCGGTCTATTTTTAAAGTGAGACCAGTCAAATGAAAAGGAATAAACCTGTGACAAAACAGAAGCCATCACTAATTACACCAGGTACAGTAAGTGATGAGCTAGTAGCTACTGGCTTAGGCCAGCAGGAGCTTTGGGATAAAGCTCCTGCTATTAATAAGGTTAAATTTGACATGGAATGTTTTGGGGGGGCGGGGGGGTTGCATCATTTATACTTGGACAATAACACTACATGAATTCTGGTTGAATTGCAGGCAGAATGTGGTTTGTCGTGGTCGATTGGATGGACATGGTCTGTGTAAATGGTACAGATTTAATGGTGCCTTCACAGAAGAGAAAATTACCTTTGCCATGTGCACTAATGCACCCATTAACCATCATGATTCAGTTTTTCAAAATGTACCATAATGACTAGAAAGCATGCAGTGATGTGAGGTCCATCATTTCCAAAAGATGTTTAAAACTTTTCATCATTACACAACAAAGCGTTTTACTTTGTTGCCAAGGTTTCTCTAACCGGTTACAGTTTTTACCTACGGTTGTTTAAGGTGTGCTTATGGTAACTGCTTTTCTGTATGTGGAACAGATCCATAACATTTTTTAGCAATATATTGTCAACTTTTTCTTAAAGTTTAATGTTCAGCAGGTATTTGGAAACCACTACAAGCAGCTTTAGACAGTTTGGCCTGAAATTCTTTAGCTGTTTTTTCTGATGTTTTACTTCAATCAGAACTTAACTCTCATTGATTTGGCTCAATATGTTCCTCATCTCCAGACCACGGAGGCATCATGTAAGCCCACCATAATCACATTCTTTCCTAATGTTCCCTCTTGGCTTTGCTCTGGGTCCGTTCTCACTGAACAATCCTGTGGAAATTTTTCTGCACAAATGCAACTGACAGTTCAGACAAAACAACAATAGATGACAAAGCAAAAACACATTTTCCAAAACATGACAGTTTCACAAAAATATCAACATTTTTATAAATGCATTAAATTTTTACTGAAAGAATGGGAACTTCATGTTGTTGAACAGA
Source organism: Alfaro cultratus (assembly GCA_903066825.1). NCBI lineage: Eukaryota > Metazoa > Chordata > Actinopteri > Cyprinodontiformes > Poeciliidae > Alfaro > Alfaro cultratus. The sequence continues at coordinate 25,837 of CAEFZX010015717.1, read as the reverse complement.
ATTTCATTGTTGGGATTTCTACTTGTATATTTTTCATTATGACTTCCTCAACAATGTGACATTTAAGCATAAATGTATTTTTTTCTTTTATAAGGCTTTAAAAAAAATACCATGAAAGAATTAGTTTTATCACTTAACACTGTGTTCACATATTTTTGTGCATTTCTTCAAGATTTAATCCTCAGTGAAAGGTTTATTTAAACTTTGAAGTCCCTTCACATTGGCTAAGGATTTCAATAATTGTTTATTACATTATCAATATTAAATAGGGAATAGAGATATTTGCACCATTACGCTGTATGTAAAGGGGGCTGAAAAGAGAGAATAGTCTCACCTGCTCTTTTCAACTTCTACCTGCTTCCCTCTACCAAATGACATGCACTATATTGCCAGAAGCTCAGCCATCCAGATCATTGAATTCAGCTGTTCTTTCACTGCAATGCCCACAGGTTTATAAAATCTAGCGCCTTGGCATACAGACTGCTTCCACAAACATTTGGGAAATAATGGTTTGCCCTTAGGAGATCCATCAATTTCAGGAAGGTACCGCAATAGAATGCCACCTGCGCATTAAGTCCAGTCAAGAAACTTCCTTGCTACTAAATATTTTACAGTCTGTTATAAGCAGTCTTCCAAAAAATGAAAGAATTGGGAGTGACAGCAACTTGGCCACAAAGTGGTTGGCCACGTACACTTAAACCGGAAGGTCAGTCAATGTCGGCATTTTTGTCTGTCCTTGGGAAACACCCCAAACACTGATATTAGGCCAAAACAGTTCAACATGTTGAATACTTCAGATTGAAATGAGTGGTCCTGACATCCTTCAGAGCGGACCAAATCACTCTTAACACACCAAACACAGCAGGAATATTTCTTAACATTATTTGAGAGCTGTCCTTATAATCGGTTCTTGAACTTGTTGGAAGGGGCAAATCAGCACCAAAATTAGCATAATTTTTTTTTGCCGTGAGAATTGAGCATTAATCTGCCTAGAAATTAATTGGAAAAACAACAATGGAGCTCCTGTTTACAGTTTGCCACTCATTTTTAGGGAACATATCAAAGTGTGTCATGCTGTGGGGATTCTTCAGCAATGTTAGGAAAGCTGGTAAGAGTTTATTGGAAGGTGAAAATAGCTAAATACAATCTTGGAGTAAAACCTGTTAGACGCTGCGGAAGAGTTGACAGCGAGAAGGAAGTAGTTTAGTTTTTCCCAATCTGTGCGCACTAGAGGTGCACACAGATTGGGAAATCTGAATGGGGAGATGTTCAAAACTGGTAAAGACCAACCCCAGAAGGTTGTTCTTAATCCCCCTCTGTGGGCTTTAGAGGGAGTTATTTGGACCTCACAACCTTTTTACCTTGTGCAATTTTGCTACTTCTTTTTTCTGTGTGGTTTTGGGAATTGACGGTCTGATGGAACAACCACCCCCAACTTTCCCGGTTTTGCCACTGTCTGTTTTACATCTGCTGAGCTCCTCTTGAGCATCGCGTTAAGACCACAGGAGGGTTAAAGGTGGTGAGTTTGGGGGGGATACATGCATATTCATGCCATACTTTAAAGGTTATATTTTAAAAAAAAAATGTTCAAAAATATGAATGCTTTTGTTTGTTTTTGTAATGTGACACAATGTGGGGTATCTATACTTTTGTAATACAATGTCAGCCTATAGGGCTCTTTGGAAATATGCTTACAATCATTTAAAAAAAACTGGTTTTATTTGTTCCTTAAAATGTATTGTGCTAATTCAGGCATGTTCTCGTTTGCACAACACCATTAGTCAAATTACTTTCCTTGGACAGCTTCTAAGCAAGAAAAATGGTTCATCTGTAAAACCCCTGGGTGCACCTGTCACCAACCTGCTACTGCTAATATTCCAATTAATCGCTTTCTGTTAAGGCTGCTTTGAAGCACAGTTTAGGCTGAGACACACAATCAGGCAGAAATACAGTCAAAGAAGTGTTCCATGTCTTTGCCCATTTATTACACTGCTGGTTAGTTATTTCCCTGTTCCTCTCCACTGTAGGCCACCTCCTTATTACATTTTTTGAAATTGGTCACAAAGGCTTTCATCTGTTGACACCGCTCCACTCTGCAGGGCCATGTCTGGCTCTTGCGCTTTGACTCCCTCCTAGACCTGCCTTTTTGATGTCGGACCCTTATAATTGCATCTCAGAAGATCATTGCTCTCTGTTCTCCCTCAATATATCACCGGTGGCCTTGCATCCGGCATCCCGCAGCGACCATTTAATGAGTGTGCATCGTCTTGCTGAGATCCATCCAATTTGTTTGTGATCTCCTCTCTGACGTGTTTATGATAGCCTGGGAATAAGCGATGAGTTTCTTGTCTAAGGTGTCGGCTTGGTCTGTGGAGCATGTTTTGCTGAGCGCCTGTTTAGTGAATGGCTCTGGGGAAACACTGATACCTTACAGAGTCTGCGTTTGGGGGGAAAACCGCTCTGCCGCATGTCTATCTGATACATTTTATAGCATCGGAAATCACTTGAACTTTAACGCTGTCCTGCACTGACCGCGCGTCCTTCAGCAACATTGATTTCAGCTGATTGCTGTTTTTCTATCTAAAGAGATGTGGTTGCTGCGTGCCACATGGGCCTGAGAGAGGAATGTGTGCAGGCTTCAAAGAAGAGCATTTTAAAATCAATTTGTTGTCTGTCACCAAAAGCAAGTTTTTTTTGGAGGTTATGACTCAACATGAGCCCTGTGGTTAGATCTAATGGAAATAAAGATGCCTTGCAAAATTGTTTGATGCATTTTGTTGCGATTTTGAATGCGATAAAACAACAAAAAGCTTTTTTGCAAGTAAAAGGATAAATGTACTCCCAATCTGTCACAAATAAGCCTACATAATGTGTCGTGCTTTTGATGTCAGCACCACTGAGAGAAAGGACCACCTTCTCCTACAGAATCATTGTCTTTTGGAGTCATGTTTCTGCCTACTATTCATGTCCAGTATCGACCTTTTTGCCTGTTTTTCTTTGTAAAATAGATTATCAACTTGTTACTAGAGCAAGTTTTTCCAAATATTATCCACATCCTATTCCGGGAGAAACATCTAGCAGAAGTTTTCTGGCTTATTGCTAATTCACAACCTTTAAAGAGCTTGACTTGCTGATTCTGATTTTGGCTGACATTGATTTATTTATTTTTTTCTTCTTTTTTTTTATCTCAAAGGTTACTAATTATAGTAAAGTAGTTAAGTTGGCAAGAGTGGGGTATCTATAATTAGCCTTACTTGTTGACCTGGTGAGGTTTTGGCTGTCAGCCCTTTCACATAGCAGATCAAACGGGTTCAGTGGCTGATTTTTCAGACGTCTGTGGAAGTAAATAAAATCGGTTCCTCATTCAAGTATCATCCAATCACCGACCTCCAAAAATTGAGGAAATCAGGTCATAGTTTGAGTATCATTCTCCAAACAGATCCACCCATCCGAGTTGTGGAATCTTGAGGCTCCTCCAAAATGACCACTTCTTCAATGACGATTTCCATTTCCAGGACTGTCAGAGTAGATGGATGATATGTTGGAAGCTTTGGTAAATTTTTTTTATATCCCAACCCTATTTTAAACTTCAAAGATTTCTTCCATACCTGTTGTCTTTATTTTTCAGGAGGATTTTTTTTCTATTGTTCTCTAGCAAACCTATGAGACCTTCACAGAACAGATAATGCTATGCTGAGTTGTATCACAAACAAATGGACTCCATTCAGTAATTTGGTGACTTCTGAAGTAAAGTGGCTAGACAGGACTTTACTTAAGGCTATCAGAGTTCGGGGTGAAGATGGGAGTTGTATTGTGTTTAAAGAAAAGCCCTAGACATCAGTAAAACTACCATGTTTTAAATTATTATAGACTTAAATGCTACATTTAATTCCCAATATTCGTACAGAATCAATTTCTCAAGTAATTTAAAGAAATGCCTCATGTCGAAGGAATATAGAAGACTAGCATAAAAGAAGACCTCTTGAGTTTCCATCTCCTTTGCTTTTTTCTAGCTCATTGATTTGCTTTTCTCATTTGTTCTCACCGCATCATTTCCTGCAACAGCCGATAATTAAAACGTAGCAAAGAAAAGAGAGGCCATCTAAATCTACAAGAATCAAAGAAATCTGAGTTCTCTGGATGCTGCAGCTTGTTCAGTATGAAAAAAACAAAATGTTAGTTTTGCCACTTTTTATTGCTGAAAAATTTGATTATATACATCCTTGATGTAATATATGGATGGTTGCTGAGCTTAGTTATTCTGAATCTAAATGTTATGATAAACAAGGCAGTAGAAATTCAACTGAAATGCATAAATTCTACAAAACCACCTTCCCTGAATTAGATTGTAAGTTCTTATACAGCAGTGTTAAGTCAAGTTATGAGATCTGGTCTCTTGAAACAAAGCTTCCCCTGTTTGTTAAAAAATATTTCAATCAACAGAGAAAATGTTGTCAGACTGTGATAACCTGAGTAAATACAAAAACCTGCTTAAAAGTGATAATTCTGTTTTAAGCAGTCCCTTCCCATGTAAAAATATATACGTGTAAATGCTTTTCTTGTTAAATGATCAGTTAAGTGTGATGAATCATATTCTTTGGTTCAATTGTACCCCAAAACCTAATTCTTGCCAAGTCTGTGACAAGAAGTTGCTTTATTTGAACCATTCTGACAACATAAAGTGTTAAGATTTTATTTGTAATGCCTTTTATACTCTAAGATCTCAAAGCCACTTTTTTAGTTTAAAAAGGGTTAGACAAAGCATGTTTGAAGGCTTTCTGACTCCAACACTGAGAACTTCTGTCCATAAAAAAACATGAAACAATGGTGAACTTTTCCAGGGGCAGTCAACTTACCAAAATTACTCAGAGCTCATTGACGACTTATCCAAGAGGTCACAAAATAATCCCAGACAACATCTCAGACACTACAGATTTTCTTCAGTTAAGAATTGCCTGCCATTGGTGAATTCAAAACCAAACACATTGCTGATTAGAAAGAACATAGAGGCCTGTCTCACTTTTCCAAAACATCTCTCAATATATGTGGAAATATTTGTATTGGTGAGACAGCAGATGTGCATTTTGTTACATCTGGCATAAAACTATCACAGCATTTTGGAAAAACAACCATCAGACCAACTGCTAAACATGGCAGTGTCGTGGTTGTAGTGCTGCCTCTGGATCGTAATTGATGGAACCATGAATTCTGCAGCCTGGTCCCAAACAGAGCACTGAAGGGAGATGAGAATCGAGCAGAATTATGTAGGAAAGCAATGACTCTGATATGAATTCTGCTTTCTAGCAGAAAATCCTGGAGGAGACTGTCCAGCCATCAGTTTGTGACCTTAGAGTCTTCAGCTCTTGCCTGCTTTGCTCTGACAGTGGTATGTCTTGCAAATCAAATACCAATACCAGTTATCTAGGTAACAAAAAAAGTCACACTGGCCTTTGGAGAATTGCATAAAATTAACTTCCTAATCTAATTAAATAACAAACTCTTTCAGACCTCAGGGATTAACTGAAGCCTCAATCCAGACTAAGGTATGATTAAGACTTGAGTTAAGAAATACCAAAATGAGCTCTTCAGGTCATTTTCCTGCTCTTTCATGAATGCCTGAAGTTATTTTGGTTTGTCCAGATTTTGTGAAATTATCTTTTAGTCTTCCACATTGACCCACCACTTACCTTATTTTACTCATGCATTAACATAAGATTTATAAAGATAAGGTTATTTGGAAACAGAATGTGTTTGATGGAAGTCACTTTTTTTTATTCCTACAACCTGCTGACATGAGTTGCAGTTAATTTCTGTCTTACTGTTCTTCATTAAACTCTAATAGTACCTTAGAGGGAGAGCTTTATTGGTAGTCTTCTGTTTAATTATGCATCTTGTTTTCTTAAAACTAGACTGAAACATTAATTTGATCATAATTGGGAGTTTTAGCGTTATGCAGATTTTGTTTTTGCATCAATCAAGCAAAGCTCTCATTTCAGTCATTGACTTTCTCCTTGGCTGCCACATAGTAGAAGCATGTACAATACAGCTTAATAAAAAATGTATACCTGGCTATGAATGTTTAATAGGAGAACATTTTGCTTTTAACTTGCAGTTTGGTCTAAAAAGAGTCCTTCTTAGAGGTTAAAAATGTAGAAATGTGGTCGTTTAAGAATTTTACTACAATTGTAATTTTTTGTTGTATTGACAAACATAAATGTTTCAGATTATCAAAAACATTTTAATAACAAACATAATAACCAGAGAAAATACAGAATGAAGTTTTGATGACTATACTTATAAAACAGCAATCCAGAACAGCCTGCCCATGTTCGAGGAAGATATTTCCCCCTGAGCCTAATAACTAGTGCCACCCTTGGCAGTCAGAACTGCCAAAAAGCATTTCCAACAACTGGTAGTCTTTTAAATTGCTGTGAGGAAATCTTTTCCCACTCTTTTTTTGCTGCAGAATCTTGTTCATTCAGCCACATTGAAGAGTTTTTGAGGGAGGAGGGACTTCTGCTGCTGCTCTTTCTGTTGTATGTTTGAGTCCATACAACAGCATCTTAGGGTGTTTTCACACCTGATAGTCCGGTACACTCGGTTCGATTGGGGATCAAAATTGCAACATTTGTTAAATTTTCAACTGGTGCGCTTTCATTGTACACTGTCAAACAAACCAAACCCTTTGAAAAACGTATTTCCTCACCCTAGGCTGTGGTGGCACTACACTGAGCAAAAACCTCCAAAGAAGATATAAGAGCAACTTCCTCCTTTGCAAGACGTAAACAAAAATGGAGTGGCGTCCCTTTGGTAAAAGTCCATGAGCTGTTTCTCCCTCTAGCGCTAGGCACAAGCATTTGTTTTGGTTGTATTTACTCTTAATTCCCAATGCTACAGTCCATTTCCTGCTTTTGGAGTGGTCTCCGGTCCACTTACATCCAGATATACATTTGAACCTCACCAGATTCCACTTTAACTGGAATCTTTTTGATTGGCTTGCATTCACACCTCTACAAACAAATCAGACTTTCTAGGTAATCCAACAAGAGTTCCACTAAAGTGGACGAAGCAGGACTGGTGTTTATGTACCCTAAATGGTTTTGAAGCCTGCATATTCTGGCAGAAAACAAAACTCTCATGGCCTCCAGGTCCAGAGTAAAGCCAGCCCAAATCATCGCCCTATTACCACCTTGGCTTGCTGCGAGTCTCATTTTCCTGTGTTGAAATTTTGTGTGAACTTTATGCCATACGTTAAGGAAAACGGAGCTTAAGCAACCTTTTCAAAGCTGATCAGCCAATGAAATATCTTCTCAAAAGTCATAGGGATCATCTACATGGTTAATGGGCTGTAGTGTTTGTTTTGGTAACAGCGTTTTTTGCCACAACTTTTGCACGTATACAATTTCTTACCAGTTTCCTTTCCTTGAACTGACTGAGTCAAGTGACGTTTGCAGTGCTTCGGATCCTCTGGTCTCTTTTCTGACTCCCTGAATGGGCCGTCAATGTAATCCAAGAATAATTTTGGTTCACCACTGTTCTAATTTTTTTAAAATTTCTGAACAATGCCTCTTACTGTAGTCAAAAAGCCTTTGAAATAGCGTTGTAGCTTTGACCAGACTGAGAAGTCAGTGTTTCTCAGCTTCCTGAATTTCTTTGTTGATGTGTTACTTTTTTAGATTTTTTAGCACGATCACATCAAAAGCGCAGGTGAGAACTTGAGTTCACAAAATGTTTTAATGCTCCATATTGAACTGCAAGAATTGCCACCACCTTTCATTGAGTTTAAACTCCGTCTGCATGTAATTAGCATGTGATTTGCCACTGCAATTACGCAATCAGCGCCTGTGCTGTCGACTGATTACTACGTCTAAAAACTGCAGTTTAGTCACAGTTATCAGCCTGCTTACAATTACTTCTGTTTTCGCAAGGCAACATTTTGCATAATGGATGCAAATACAACCTTGGAATGATGACATGAAGTGCTCATTCCAAGCTAAAACTCTGGGTACTTATGTTTATCATTAATGTTCATGAATTGAAATGCTGCGGCTCTATAAACGTCATAAAGTAGTTTCTTTAGTGAATTAGAATTTGCTCTTTTTAAATAGATGGAACTTTTTGTATGTCCAGTTTTTCTGCAAGTGCAACTCTATGTGCTTTTTTTTTTTTTTTATGCGATGCATTTTTTTTAAGAACTAGAAACACCCCCAAGCGTATGGGAACAGTCAAATAAGGTTAAGGAAAGGTTTACTGTACAACTCAATAACATTGGGACGTCTCAGAGAAACTGGTGTTTTTATGCGGCCGAACAGGAAATCATATGGGGTAGAAAAGAACGAGGTCAGAGAATCTCAGAGGAATTTTATGGTGAAGAGGAATTCAAAGATTTAACCTTACTGGTACAACAAGCAACAGAAACAGGTATGGTTTGTACAGAGGCGTTTAACTGACAAAGCTCATAAATAAATTCAGGAGCAGTATCTTGTTACAACAAGAAACTTTTGTTGTTACAACAAGATAATGCTCTTGAATTTATATGTTTACTCTGATAGTTTTACTGATCTTTGGTGGTTGTTTTGTTGTATTACCAGGCAGATCAGTTATAAGTAGACAAATAAGTTGGATAGCAACGGACTGCTGTGGATTGACGTTAGTGACACAAGTGTAGCAGTTGTGGTCTGAACTTGGAAGAGACTTGAGAATCCAAGAACAACGTCCGTCGAGGTAGGATCAAGGTTGGCAGTACTAAGATTCAAAGAGACACAAAGAGCATAGCAGCTTGAAGGGTTTGGATTACAGCAACAAGGTTGGACAGTCTGGGACTCTTGGGGAGTCCTGATGTTAAATTTAAAAAATTTAGCCAGAGGATATGATTGGAAACGGATGAGAATTCTCCATAGCAGGAGCACAACGATGAACACAACCACTTGAGGATCACAACAGATGTTGCATGTCAGACTTGGTTGCTTTTTTCAACCACATTTAGATGGGACATCTTCATGTTGGTTCCTGATGTATAAGCAACCAGGAAGTAGTTGCTTTAGTGAATTAAAATGTGCTCTTTTTAAATAGATGGAACTTTATTTGTATGTCCACATGAGGATTACAACAGATATTGAATGTCAGACTTTCCACTTTTTGATTGAAACAGCTTTTTCCTGTTATAAGCAGCATAACGTTTCAAAGATGTTTGGTGTCTTTATGTATTTTTTATCAATGGCTTTGAGTTTTAATTTTTCTAACAGAAGACCTGAAGACGCTAGTTGTGTAACGGGAATTTAAAGAAAATGTAATTATTCATTTTTGTATTGATGAGTTAATTCTAAAGATTTATTCACAGTGCTCGGCTCATGGCAAACTATTTATGCTAGGAGACTAAATTAATTCTCCAACAAAAAATATCCGTACATTACAAAGTGTTCGACCAATGAGTCGTTCTTGAGTTCACCAGTTTGAACATTTTCAAAATGTGTGCCCTTACAACGACAAACTTTAATGTATTTTAATGGAACTTTTTAGGATCCACCAATGGTAGAGATTTATTCAGTAAATGAAAGAGCTTATTTTGTTTTTAATATTTTTTGTAGAAGGGATGTGTCTAACAGTTGCAGCATGATAGCTCTAGAGGCCAGGACTTGGGCCATTCCAGCCAATTACCAAAACCAAAAGGCAAGACAATGACGTTATTGACCAAGAAGGCCATGCTAAATCAGAAGGAGCTTCAAAGATTCACTGCTCTGGTTGGAGAATGTGTGGACGGAACTGCTATCAATGGCGCAATCCACTAGTCTGGCGTTTATAAAAGAATGGCAGCAGGAAAGGGACATAGAGTCTCTAACGTAGTTTCCCACAAGCCAACTGACAAAGGGACGTCAGCCCTGAAGTCAGAGTCGACTTCATTGACTCTCATCTTTGTCCTGCTTTTATTTCATGGTAGCCATTTAAACTACAAGACATTTGTAGACAAACTACAAATGTCTTGTAGTTTGTAGAACAAACTACAAGACATTTCTAGGGGAAAAACAACTTTTAGCTGCTGCCAAAAAACTTCAAAATTCACCTTTCAAAAATATGAATGCAAAGGCTTCTCTGCTGTCAGTTTTCATGAGTCCCCCCTTTTTTTTTTTTTTAGGACTTTTTACATTAGCCAGAAGGAATACAGTTTGTAGCATTTTATCCTGTTTTAGCAATGGTTTGCTTAATTCCTACTTTATGACACAAAGATTGAATTTGGTCTCTTTACATTTATAATACATTTGTTAAAATGACATTGATGCAAGTTAGATTTAGCCTGATTTTTCAAAGACACTTTCAAAGAGGCATGTATTTATTTGCTTGCTTTGCGGCACTACATCAAAATGAAGCTGGAGTACTTTGGTCACGCTTGACTTGTTTGAATCCTTGGACTGATGAAATACGACTGATTTCCTTTTGAAGATCAGAGATTAACAAGGACAGCTCTTGTTAGTTTCATTCACAGTCTGAACTCATCAGATTTATGAATCAAGCATGACTCATGCCTGTGTCATGCCTGACACTTTGACTGCACTTTCCTGCTTTTCGGTGCAGCTCGGGGCTCGCTCATCATGTACCGAGTGCAGGATTTATGTGCCGAGAGCAGAAGGCAGAAGAAAGGTTTAAGTCCCACTCTGCACCGCTCTCAGTGAGATTTGTTCTGTTTCAGTCATGTTGACGGGGTGCTTTCGCAAAGGATGAGGCTCCGAGTCGTGCATTATTAATGGCTCTTTGCCCCACATTGAGACCACCTCTTGGCTTACTCACGTCAGCAGTCAGCATTTCCTCCTGCCGAATGGCCGTCTCTGAGTGCGTTGTGGAGGCTATTTTATTCCTTAATGAATAGTACCAATATATGGCCTTTTTAGTGTAATGAAAACCTTGAATGTTATTGCCTACTCAGACAAAATCATGCAACACCACTCATTAATTAAACAGTATAAACCATTGTTCTCTTTAATTGCAGTAATTTCAGCTCAATGTGAAGATTATTGGTGGAAAAAAAAAACTTTGAATTAAAGTATGACACTGCTTGTGTGAAGAAACGAGAAGAAAACACTCATCATTTCACCAAACAATTTGTCTGTGTGTGTAATTTATTTATAGGGTCAGAAAGTCACAGCTTGACCAATTAAAGTGGTCTCTGAAGACAAACACTAATTATTGATATTGGAGGGGAAATTACTTATGGCTCCTGGGCTGCTGGGTGTGTGAATAAATGAGGCCGGAGGTAGAAGGGAAGGCATACTGACACAAAAACATCAGAGGTGTAGTTCTTTACCTTTACCTGCCAAAACACAACAGATTGGACATGAAGGAGAAAGTGTAGAAACTGGCAAGTTGCAACCACAAAACCTATGTATTCTAACTGGATTTTATGTGATATAATTCTTGAAGAAAACTGAGCAAAACTAAAGGTGTTGTTTTTTAGATGTTATATCTGGACCGGGTCAGTCATCATTTATCTTGGAAGCAGAGGAAATGTGGGAATCAGAAGTTGCTGATTTTCTGACATTTAAGAAATCTTTTTGCGATTGGTTCAGTTTTTGTTTTTATCATCAGCACCTGTGCCTGTGAGTGATTGTGTGTGTTCCCTGTAGACCACTTGGCAAAGACAAATTTAAAGCAACTTTGTCTTTGCTTTAAATTTCTTTAAGCAACTGCCAACATTTCAAAAATCAGCATGTTCCATTGCAGACATATGTTTAAAGTCCAAAGAGATAAAATATCATCTGTCATAGAAGATGTTTCTTTTTAAATAGATTTTCACTCCTCCGGCCTTATTTTCTACCTTATTGGTACTGAAAGTAACTAACATGAAGTCACCTTCACTCTGTAACATTATCCGCACTAAAGAGTACACACACACTTAGCCCGAATTAGTGGACTTTACTAGAAAATTGCTTGGGAACCTGTTTCCTTAAACCCTTCTGGTTTTTACATAATGATTAAACTAAACAGGCTTAGTTGTGTTAGAATCTTAGTACTTGACCTGGTAGCTCTTAATACTGCAATGTGTTATTTATCTTCTCAAAGCCTGGGAATTAAAATCACTATTCTTGACATAATTTTCATGGGGGGGGGGTTTATAAAAAAAAAAAAAAGGGTTGAACATTACCTTAGTGAGCCAAATGACTGCCTTTCAAATAGTTATTTATTTATTTATTTATTTATTTATTTATTTATTTATTTATTTATTTATTTATTTTAGATTAACCAAAACTAGATCTGGTACAACTCTTTCTGATTAGCAGTATTTATTAATTTATTTTTTTGCCGTTGTCCTTGACTCCTATTTTTACCTCGTGTCTTTGTGGGAGTGTGGTCATGAAAACTGACCTTCAGCGATGTACAGTTGCTTGGATTTTTCCTCAAATCTTCCTGGATGAGTCATGTTTATTGTGAAACGTGATGTCACTTTCGGAAAGATATTTTCCAAATCTGCCTTAGTTAGATAACTAACTTGGGGGGGAGGGTTACCGGCACAACTGCTGTTTTGGAAATAAAACGGACATCAGGGAGTCCTGAGAAAAATAAATGTATTCCGTCTGGTTTACTTGGCTATGCAGCTGTTGGAGTGCTTGCAAAAAGTACAATGTTTAATTAAATTCTTCCCTAACTACAGTTTCAAGTGCTCTACATAGTGCAGATAATTTCCCATTAGCAGTACTGTCTTTGACATCATTCTTTCTTTAAGTCTTATCTAGAATTTCTTCCATCGGCATTTTCGACTTCATTGACTCTCATCTTTGTCCTCCTTTTATTTCATGGTAGCCATTTAAAGTAAATGACAGAGAAAATAGTGTCTGAGTTTCAGGGACCGTTTATTCTCTCCTGTCTTATTTCACACAACTTTAAAACCTCAGGATCTTATTGCATTCATACTGTGCCTTTGCGATGTTTGTAATCTATTCATCTAATTTAAATGAGTTCAAGCTTGAATCTATATCCACTTGTAAGTGTTTTTAAAATGAAGATCAAGAAAAGGTTTTTTCTGCAAAGGTGATGTATAGTTAGTTTCCCTTTGCTGTTCTGAAAGTTTTGATACCATTGGCCTGTTGCGATACAAACTGTGCACTATATCATGATTTTTTGTATTGCTTCTCTCAAAAACTTTATTGAATAAGACTAATGTTGAAGATTTATGAGAATCTTAATCTGAAGACTTCTGGACTGTACAAAAAAAGGATTATACAGGACTGTTTGGATCAGTTTCTAAGTGGGTTTGGAGTTTGTTTTTTTTAAAAGTAACTCAGTCTAAATTTGGCAAATCCCTAAGGATTGCTATTGGGTCAGCTCTCACTTTCAAAGCCTGGGGTAGTCTTACTACTGAAGAAATCAATTTCCTACTAAGCGTTTCTCTACATGAGCCCGCAAACTGGCTCTGCCGAGTTCTACTCCTGTACATTTTCCACACTAACCTGCTTCCTTTGACCCACTTATGTCAGTGGCCTCTTTAAAGGGCCTTTCAAGACTGGATCAAACATTGTATACTGGCCACTTTATTAGGTCTACCTTGAGGTTACAGAGTTTGACCTCCTTTTTGCCTTCAGAGTACTGCCTTAAATCTTTGAGATGTAGATTTAGCAATAGATTTCTCAGCTTCACAGCAAATCACCCGTTCCACCACATCCCAAATCGCCCGTATCGGATTGAGATCTGGTGACGGTGGAACCCATTGCAGTGGAATGGACTCATAATTTTGTTTGAGACCAGAATAAGATGATTTGAGTTTTGTGAGATGCTGCATTATCCTCATGGATAATGCAGATGATCTTGAAGGAGTCGTTTTGGTCAGCAACAGTAATTTGGGAGGCTGTGGTGTTGAAACCATATTGAAATGGTACTATGCGGAATATTGGAAAATGTGGTGTTATGTTATAAATCACAGGTTAATTATTTCAAGATTAATCCTCAAAAAGATTAAGAGGTTTGTCTTCCACACCGTTTCCTTTGCACCTGTTTGCGTGGTTGAATCATGGCTTTAGATTTTGCATGTATTTACATCACAGAATCATCTGCATAGAGCTTAACATTATCTGCCTAAATGTATAATTCACAGTCTTGGTGGGATGTAACGATTAATATTTCTGAACTTTTGTGTGAAAAGGTCAGAGCATGTCGTATTCAAACTGACCTCTTTTGAACACTAAACACGTGCAGTTCTTAATGGGTTGAACTTGTAATTGGTCACTTGACCATGAATAAAAGCATTTAACTGTTGAAGGGTAATTTCTGATTACCTCAGTGTTCTTCATGCAGACATGTTGATTATTCACAGTCGTGCTCAACCTTGTCTTCTCAGCAGCCTTGGCTGAACACTGAGGCTTTATATCTTTGGGTCCTGATAGACTATAACCGCCATGCCCGGTAGCTCCAGTGAACATGTTTGTCTTCCCGCTGCGTGTGTGTGCGTGTGTGTGTGCATTGAAGCACGAGTGCTTTCCCTGGCGGTCACAGCCTGGGCCGCTCTGCAGGTAGCAAGTCTAACAGAGCCCCCATGATTCATGCAGCCAACAGCGGTTCTCCACCTCATTTATTCACAAAAAAACACACACGGAGCTCAGGCTCCATGCTGAATATCACATGATGAAATGTACGCAAGATGCTGTGTGTGGGGGGTGTTTTTCCTACTGCTCTGGCTTACCTATGAATAATCATTTCCCTAGGAAATGTCACCTTCCAAACTCAGTGGCCCCTGGGCTGATCAGAGTGTAGGGTTTGGCTGTGGTTGGGGGGCATCTGGGGGTTTTTAGGCCAATGGAAAGAGCATTGAAGAGGGAGAAAGTCTGGCTTTGACTCTGATACACTGGAGATATACAAATGAGTCTGGCCTCTTAAGAATATGTGTGGAAACAAGGTGATAGCGACTCTACAGCCCTTGTTAGAGCCTCTGTCTCCCCACTCATGCATTTAAGAGGGGCATTGTTGCCATGGAAACATCTTTTAAAAATCCAAAGTCCTTTCATGGTGTTGGACTATTGTTGCACAGTGAATACCCTTTATTACCTGCTCCCATTAAAGAAACAATACATCCTACCGACTGAACAACCCATTAAAGTTTAAACTTCTAGATGGTCTAAAACTCTGCAGTACTGGAAAAATGTATAAATAAATAAAAAAAGCATACTCATTCTAGTGACTTTACCCCATTTATTTTAATGTCCAAACTGAAAAGTCTCAGTGGTGATTAAAATCAGATCAATTTCATCACTAATCTATAGGATGAATTTTATCTGAAGTATGAATAACACCATTCCATGAAGCTTCAGTCAGCACTAATGAAAAGAACAGCAAATCTCCCAAAATATTTAGGTTTACTTTGAATTAAAAGAATAAATGTGAAACAGATGATAGTAAAGCATATTCAAAAAACAGATCTGAGTCCAAATGGAACCTGTGCCAGCACTCTACTAAATCACATTTGATCCGAGTTAGTTTCTGCTTGCGGCCAAAAAAATAAACTTAAGTAAGCTGAAAAAAAAACAAACATACAAAATCAAACAATAGACGAAAAACTGAAAGCTACCCACTTCTTGTTGATTGAGAGTTAGAATGGAACTGACCTCCTTTCAGTTAGAAGTGAGCTCATAAAAGCCCAAATATGTTAAACTCTCCAATATCAAGAGGAACACAACTTTGTCTAAGAGTTTTATGACATAATGGTCATTTCAATGGAAAAAAATTGTGAAAGAAATCTGCAATCCTTAACTTTGCCCTTTACTGCCTTTTCAGTCTTAACAGTCGTCTTGATTTCACAGGAACACAGAACAGAATCGTAACATCATGTGTTATATTCTGAGGTAGTGGGAAAATGTACATTAACTTGGTGACACTGTATTAGATCTATGTATCATCTGCATAACCATGGTAACTTTTCTCGTGTGTTAAAATCTGAGCTAATGGAGTGAATAGGAGTGTCCCCAAGATAGAAACCTGGAGATCTCAGCATGTGATTTTTGTTAACTTTGATGAAAGGTTACCTGGTGAATCAAAGAAGTCTCTGTCCTTTAAGTAAAACTGTCATGTGCTGAAGCAAAAAGTCCGACCCAGCTCTCTGGTCGCCCAAGCAATCTACCAAGGTCAACAGTGTTGTATGATGCCCTGAGGTCCAATCCAATTTGGTTTGGATGTCGTTGAACTCGTTGACGAGGGATAAGGCAGCGAGCCCAGAAACCAGATTGACAAACGTCAAAAGCGATTGAAGCTATTTCACTGATAAACCCAGCTGTTTGAATAATCTTACTGATGAATGGAAGATTTGGAGACATCTTGTCCAGATTGCTCTTTTTCAACAGTGGTTTGATTTCCTACTGTTTGTAATGCCTGTGGCGAAACGCCTGATAAGAGGGACGAGTTTATTATTTAAATAAAATCAGATGCTATGACAGGCAAAGCTTTCTTAAAGACAGCTGTGGGTAAGATTAAGCAACATTTTTTCATGAAGTTAAACCAATTTCTCCGCCCAGTTGGAGGTTTGATAACTTAAGCCTCCAATAGAAAGTTGAATTCAGAAAAGAGATTTTTAAAATCAATCAAACACAGTTTGTAGCCTCAGTCTAATGAACTCTTTCAATTGAGATTATGTAAAAATATTCAACAAGTCAGGCATTGGACACATCTCTTGTCTCTGGGTGACACTGTTCAATGCTAGCAGACTTAAAAATGTTGCTATTGCAGGATTTCACCCAGCTTCATTTCTGGCATTTCTATTCTGGTTATGCAAAAAGTGTTTACTCCGTGCATTGACTCTTGGACAGGATTGTTTTTCCAAGTGGCTTCATTAGTGCGGGACTGATGGGGCCGGTTTATCAGGCAGTGTGCTTGTTCTGATAAGTGTTCTGTGAAGGTATGGATGCAGGCAACAATTTGAACGTTCTTCATTTAGTTCCACTTTTTCCACAGGGACATCTGCTCTCTAATTCTCCCACTGAAATAAGCCAAGTGTAAGACTGCAAATTTACATCGTGTTCTATTTCACTTTTTTGGTTTCCAATTATTATATCCAGCACTGGAAGACTCATTTGGTCCAAGCTCCAGCAGAGCTGATTTGAATAAGTTAACTGCCAAATGACTCTCATGTCTGAGCTGTTTAAAAAGTTGTTTTGGACTCTAGGTACAATTCATCCATGACAATAAATCTCATACACAAGATTTGTTCTTCGTTGGGTGTGAAATTAAACTCACTCAGTCATGTGCAGACGTTTTATTTATGTCCATACTTAAAACGAAAAGAGTTGCACTTGAATTTCTCATTAACAAATGTGTTTTTCAATGACGAAAACCTTAGGGCCCCATAACAGCTACTGGTATGGCCTTTGGGCTTTATTACTGCCATTGTGTTTATTGCCAACAATTCTCACTGCCAGGTATTCTTGCCAGTCTGTAAAATAAAGAATTTAATTAAAATACTCTACAGACATATAAAAGTATGACGAAAAGATGTATGAGGGGGAGAAAAAAAAAAAGGCATTCTCATTGTCTAAAACTTGAATTTGTCCATCTGTCCATCAATCAGATTCCATATTTACAGCTTGAAATTTCTACCATAAATAGGTGGGAAACTTTTACATTTTATTAAGTGTCTTAAAAACAACTGTAGAATCTTGGAATTTGAATCTGAATGTACTGACAATAGTAGAGCTGCTCATGGGAACACTAACACTACTGAATTGAACACCAACAATTGGAACATGAGCATATATTTGTCATGGAAAATGCAACTGGCACACTTTCAGGGTTCACCAAATTGTACTTCCCTGCTATTTTCTACACTGATTAGATGGGAGGCACTTAAAAGAATTGGGATAATCTCAAACACACTACGGCTTTGTTTACACGAGGCCACTGTGTGGAAACTGATGATATTGTTGGATGTTGATTGGGGAGAAGTTCCACGTTCAGATGGCACTGTGCAGAATCCGCTGTAGTTGTCATGCCAGGGCACTATAAGCCGTTGCAATTCTTCTTCGCCTCATGGGTCCGTTCAGTATCTGGATTGATCGCAAAGTTCGTCATCATCTCTGGTGAACCATTACAAGTTCTCATGTAATGATATACATACTATGTATTAGAAGATGTGCTAAACTCCAGAAAAGTTCCACACTGAGAAGAGATTTCAAAATTATGTGAAAGAAAATATTTATAATGGCCTCATTTTTTATATACCCAACACCTGGCATTTTAGCATGAGGTGTAGAGACCCTGTCAATGTTTTTCAGACTTTCAAAGAAAACATTACTAATGTTTTCTACTAATTAGTATCACCAAGATACTAATAGTAGCTTTATAATACAAATATCCAATAGTGATTTTGCACAAATCATATGTTGTATTAGTTTTTATCCTTACACACATTTAATAATGGCACGCTGTATATCCTGCTGTGTGAGCCGTAATGAGGACCGCTCTGAATAAATGCTTGTGGTACTTTTTAATTATCAGCAACTAAACAACCAAGGCTCTCTAAAGTTTTGCTTCATCTAACCCGTTCTGCTACGTTCCACTTTGGATGTTGGTCCTTTACACTAGAAAAACAACCCAGGAGCTATTAATGAAGATTGGAAAGGAAACTCATCAACTTCAAACCGATTACCTGGCAGAACTGAGATCTCTGATGACTTCATCATCTCCCTTTTGATAAGCTTCTGCTTTGTTCATTCCAAATAGTAATATTTCACATGGAATCTATTTGGTTGCTTTTGTTCATTCATACAAATTGACTAAAAATGGAAGTTCTTCACATCCTTAATGGCTATTTAATGACTTCCTTCTCTTATGTGCTGCTTGTTTTGCATGTAGGACGTTTTCGCTGTTATTACCGCCCTGAGTCTTTCATTTCAAAAGTAAAAGACTGCCAATTGTTGGCAGGATTTGTATGCATAACAAATAAATGATGTCTAATATGCAAGATAGGATAAATTGGCATGACTAGGAGAGTGGAGAGAGTGTTGGAGAATGAAAAGGGGATTTGGGATCAGCAAAACGGTTATAAGCGCATTAAAGTGGGATTATTGTGGATACATTGAGCAACTGTCTTGCCTTTTTTTCTCTCCCCCTGTCATGCTAACAATATGGGCTGTCTCTTATCAGGAGATGAGAGTGTGATGTATTCGGAGCACTCTCAAGCTGGCTGTCTCTTGTGTTGCTTCAAATCAAAGGAGCACACGCCAAACAGGCATCATGAGTCTTTACAAGAGTGCTGTGAAAATAGAGCGGGCAAAAGCAGGCAGAAAAGCCCATTACTGGCCACAGATGGGGAATAGCTGGACCCAAATGTATAAGAAGGAGGTTGCATGTAAATAATTTGGAAACTTTTCCAGCATATTCAGAAATACGTTCTCATTTCCTGAGAAAATCTCATCACCTTCGACGAGTATCACTTCAGATTTCCTTGTTCTACCAGTCATGTCATTCGCAAACACTCATTTCAAATGGCAGACTTGATACACTGAAATGCATACTGGGTGAAAAACTCACCATTGTGCCAAATATATATAAATATTTTTTGCTCTGTAACAAATCAAACTGCAGCAGACATTTCTCATGTTCCCATTTATAATCCAAATAATTAGATTTGGGATGGCAAATTTAATTGAGAATGTGGGTTTTTGGTTGTTAGCATTTTTTATAGTTCTGATGTATTGATTTTTAACCATACGATGATGTTAAACTAAAAAACCCAAATTCTTTTTTAGAAAACATTGGGTTTTCTAAAAAATATATTACCTATGTGTTTGGACTTATGTTTGTATTAATGTTCAGCCCAATAATGTAGTGGCAAACAGTGACTGAGACTCTGAGTCACCTTCCTCAGCAACCTTGTACAACATTGATAGATGGATCCATCTTTTATATTCTTTTATATTGGTTTTATTTATTGTTTTTAAAAACAAGAAAGCAAGAAATCAGCAGGACAGAGAAAACACATGAATACATAGCCAAGAACAAAATAGTTTTCCACTAGTTTTTTGTTTGAAAAGGAGTAGGAAGAAATGAAAACTTATATAGTTCCTACCCCTTACCGCAACTTAATGAAATGCATTACTTACCAACTCAATAATTATCAAAAATGTGTAATTAAAACATGTGCCTGCTCAAGATACTGTGCTAAAGAGCCAACAAATTATACTACATATACAAAATGATTACAAACTAACTCTCATAATAAAATAAGAAAATCTATGGATACAAAATAATATTAGCAATAATGACAAATGAAAATAACAACCGGACAAACATCAGAATAATTACCAACTTCTTACCAATGTCCACCTATAAATTCTACTCAATTTGTGATATTGAGACAAGTTTGGGTTTTCTTTCTGGACTGTGCAAAATGATCGAAATGTAACAATACGTAAAGCTTACAAGAGGACGAAATACGATTCTTATGAGAAATACAAGTTTATGAAAATTTAACGAGACAAGATTTAGCATTACTTTCAAGAAAACTTCAAACATAACGTTGATGTACCTAAACGGCTTTTCTTCAGTTTTTAAAAAAAATGTTTTTATTGATTTTGCCACAGCTCCAGCAAACTGATGTTCTTCTTTCCCCTAGACGTCCAGCCATCGATCATCATAGCGATGCTATCCATTTCTTCTTCAGCGTCTGAACAACTTTCAGATACTGCATATTGTCCGTGTCATGTCAGTCACTCTGTATCTTTAAGAGTAGTCAGGGCATCTTCTAGTACAACTTCATCAGATGAAGCCATGCTGACTGCAAACGGTTAGTCCTTGTCAAGTTCGCAATAACCCCAATGAGAAATGTTGTGGTGTTTCAATATCGTGAGCTCCTGTACGATGAGATCTTGTTACACGTCTCCAAAATAATGAAGTGACTACCTTGCATTGTTTCAATCAAGAGATATTAACATGGTTTACTTCAGTCAAGTCTGTTCAATGACTTAACTTCGAGATGTTTTGTGCTTGAACTTGATAAATCATGGAATTTGAAACCTAAGATTCTCCACAACACAGAAGTAGAACTTCTAATTGTCAACCCAATCTCATCGCATCCCACTACCTGGATGTGTCGTCACATTCCAATTTGGAGTCCTTTACATTTAGGTCTATTTCCTTGGTTAGAAAAGGAGTTTCGAACAAATTAGAGATCCAGAAAGATTCAGTGTTTTAAACAGGCCTTAAGGTAAGGTCAAATTAACTTCTACACAAGCATCTCATATTCACAGATGACAGTCTGTTGATTTTAATCCATATTCTAATTTATTCTTTTCTTTTATACTAACTCATTTAAGCCGTTCTAAGTTGTGTATTTGCTACTTCTTGTGTTTTTTTCTTCATTACCTGCCTAGAGATGGCACACACTAAATAAGAAGCCAACTAACCCCACTGCAATTACATTTAATTTTCTCTGTCTCTGCCAAGATAAACAATGTAAGTGACTGACTGGCTTCCCTCTGTGCTTTCCATCAGAGGAAGAGGGAATTGCTTGTCTAATTCTAATTGTCCCACTTTGGCTCTTTTGTTGGTTCAGATCTTGTACAGGAAACTCTCCATTTAGGACGAGTCACTGCTAGGTTTCTCTAAATAAATGCGCTTCACCCTCATGAATTTAAAGCACTTCTTTGTTCATGAACGGAGTGATGCATACAAAGCATGTTTGGAAGTTGCCCAAAGCATGTGTCGCTATGCTTCACTGCGCACTTCCCCAATTATGTGAAGTTATTTTGGGGAATTTTTTCCACTATTCATATTTAATGTTGTGTAATCTGAACCTTTCTTTGTCTTGAACCTTACTTTGTTGTTGCATATTGTGTATAATTTTTCTATTTTTATCGCTTTATAGTAATACATTATGCCCTTCATTTGAACTTTTGAGACTTAATTCAAGTTAGTTTTAGAGCTACTGTACTAGTGTTTACACAGAATATTGATTGATTGATTTATTATTATTTATTGACAAAGTATAATTATCTCAAGGTTAGCTGCAAGGTCACCTTACATTTGGGTAGGGCTAAATAAATCAATAGATAATACATCTGATAGAATATTTAATATATAGAATATTTAATGAACTCCGATCCAGAGCCACACAGCATTCTGGGAAATGTAGGCAGAGGAAAGGCTTTAGCTGCTCATGACAACTAAGTAAGGTTGGTTGCATGAACTAACTTATTTTTTGGTTACCTAGCAACAACCTGTTGAGTAACTTGCACAGCAGCAGTTTCATGTTTTGTCACTGTGCCTCATAACGGCTTAAAAATTGAAGAAAAAAAAACAGGAAGGAGTGAAAACTGTGTGTAAAACAGTAAAGGTCACGCCATCAGTTTGGCGATATTTAAAAGAAAATACTCATCAATAATTATCAATATTGACATTAATATCGACTGATATGCTATTCTTATATTGTGATAAGTTTCTCAGCCATATCGTCCAACCCTACATTTGGGTAACAATTAAAGCAGCATTGCACAAAAAATAAAAATATCTAAGTAACCATGACTACAACATAAAGTACACACTAATAATACATGAAGTTGTTGTGCAACCAGTGTGAATGTAGAGGTCATATATATATATATATATATATAAAGAAAAGTCCTAACATTTGTGCTTTAAGACATGTCTTCAAAGTTTTCTGAGATTATGTTGTACAAAAGTCTTGAAGGATGGCATTCCAGAGTCGAGGAAAATGAGTAAAAGGAGTGGATCGAGAGGTGGACCTTAGCCTCGGGGAGGGTACATAAAGTTCAATTTGAGTGAGATATCGGGTGATGCGGTGGAATGTTAAAACTAGAATTTTAAAGCCAATATAGTAACCGTCTGGATACCAATGAAGTTTCTAAAGCAAAAATGTGATATGATGCATGGATGGGGATTCTAGAGGTGAGGTGAGCAAATTTTTATTTTTATTTTTAACTTTAAAACTTTTATTTGAAGCCAAAAGTTGAAGCAGGAATATGTTAGGTATGCCATGAAAAGAAGTGTTACAGTAATCAAGACCAAATTTGACAAGCGCATTCAGAGCAGTGGTGCTGTGGGGGTAAGTGAAACCCAGAGGCTGTTTGTGTCCAGGGGGAGGAAGTAAGCAGACTGGGTAATGTTGTTTATCTAGGCAGTGAAAAAGAATGTAATAAAAAGAACAAACCCTCTTCTTTAAAGTGGGTATGGACAGTGGAGTTGTTGATTTGTGAAGAAAAACTGCCAGATTTGGAGAGTGCAGATTTGATGCCATAGAAAGAAAGTTTGTTCTATTTACGTTGAATTTGCAAAATTATGTGCAAAACCAAACATAAATGTTCTGTAAACAATTATAGAGGGAAGACGTAAAAAGTTTGGTATTGGGCTTAGAAGAAGAGTAGAGCTAGATGTTTTCTGAAAATCTCGCCCAAAGGAAAAATGTAGATGATGAAAAAGATGGGCCCGAGGGCAGAGCCTTGTGGTATACCCCTGCTCACCGAGAAAGTTTTAGTGGCTTTTTAACCAAATGTAGTGAAACCAGACTGAAACTTTTTAGACAGATTATTAGTCAGAGAACTGTGAACTTGTAAAGCTACTTAATGCAAAATTTTACACAGAAATGGGATGTTTGAAATTTTTATTTAAGTTACTGGTGTCTGAACTGGGTTGCAAAATATTAAGGCCAGGTTACAGAGCTGTTTCTGTCTTCATCATTGGAAATTCACAAATTACAACCCTGACAAATGTAGGAATAGCATCAAATCTCTTTTACATTTAGATTTGATGCAAGTGGAAAGCTTTGAGTTCAACTGTTGAGCTTTTCTGCTTTTTATGAAAATAATCACTTAACCACACTGCAGTTGGATGCCAACTTCATTAATCGGTCCATCACTTCAGTTTGTTATTCAGTTGTATTCAGTAAGTTATTTACCCTTAGGTTTTGTGCTTAAATGTAATGGCACAATACGAGAAAAGAAAAAGTACATAAATGATTTATTAACATTAATAGCCCAAGACAATGGGTTCCTCAGATAGCCCATTGTCAGACCAAAGACTCTGTGGATCTACAACTCTTACTACGCCACTTCAGTAAAAGATTTGACAAATCGCTGGCAGCCTTCAGTTGTCTTTCTACTTCTTTTTTTAAAAGATAAAGTAAATGTTTTTCAATCCTTGAGAACAACCTTACCTTTTTTGTAGGTTCATTTATGTAATTGCTAAAGGACTACCAGGTTATAAAACAATTATGGAGAATCTAATAGTTGACAATTAAGATGTTTTGTTGTGCAGGAAACACAGAAAATTGTGTTTTAATCAGAAATAACTAGGGATGCCCCAATCAGATTTATAACTCATTTCTGCTTTTTTTTTTCTTAAGTCGATTTTTGTGAATTCAAAAAATCGACTTACAAAGGCTTCCTGCGTTCTGCTGAAAGTCTTGTTCTCTCTCGCTGTCACAACCTGAATAATCAGTAGACATGTTTTGATATATACCAAATGAAATTTCATTTTAAATAGCTTCTTATGCATTTTGTGCTTCTCCTGATATGTGATCTGCCACTGATTTCTCATCAAATCTTTAAACATAACCCAAGACAATTATAGGAATTGAAATAATAGACTCTCTTTTGCCAAAATTGTTTGAAATACCTCAAAATGATATTCGGTTTGTGTAACATTTAGCAGAACATTGAAGACGCAGAGCTGGCACAAAACCATGTAGAATAAAACCTGAAATTAAACCTGCATTCCCATGCTGTAATTCTTCTATAATGGAAATTGACACATTTTGTTCAGTGACGACATTGAACGCAGCCTAGGATTAGCTGCAAAGTGCTTCTGTGTTGCTGTCTCCATAAATGAAGCCTCGCCCCACTGGCTCTGGGATATCAGCAAGCTGGAAATGTTTTATTCATACCAAGAAAGTATGTGCTCTGTTTATGCAATCCATGAGCTATAAAAATCGCTACAGTGGTTTAGAAACGTCTTCAGTTTAGCTTTGGTCTGCACTGCTATGGAAATTAGCCGCTTGCTAATTGCTTTAAGATTACCACAGCTGTCATTCACAGGCTGCTTGAAATAACAGAGCGTCTCTGAATCTGATCATATGCTCCCTAATTTATGTTATAGTGCGACATAAAACATGTGTCTGTGTAAAATTGAAATCGTGGAGTTGTATTAGTAGAATCAACCAGGCGCATTTTATAGAGAAGTAGTCGGTATTTTCAAATGAAATGAAAGAAAGAAAGTGTTTTTATCCGTTTGCTGGACGAACTTGCCTTCAATTGGGTGAGAAAAGCCAAGGACTCCCAACAGAATATTTATGCAGCATGTTTATGGATTACCACATGATAAATTAAATTCATGACCCTGAGCCAAATGAAGAGTCGCATTCCAGAGTGTAAACAGCCTTAATGGTGAACTAGCTGTCTCCAACGGGTTGGGGGACTCGCACAAGCGTCCGTCGGATGTGCAGATGATGTGACGATAGCGGCGCGCGTTTATAGGGAAAAGACGGGAACCCGGGTGGGTTGGATCCTGGACCTCCAAAATTTGTTTTTGCAGACTGTCCAAACTTCACTTTCATTAAGCTGATGATATATTCCAGTTGGCTTTCTGCTTATTGGTCTCGCTGGGCCAGTTTCCAGTGTGTTTCCACCAGATTACCCTTGTTTTAGAAAAATGGCGCCCAAGTCGATTTCATCTCTAGGCGGTTTTAAAGTCTTATCTTTAAGGCGCTGGCCGTGTCTCTTCTTAGATTAGATGCAAAGACTTTAAAGGCTATATATATATATATATATATATATATATATATATATATATATATATATATCTAGCGCGATAGGGGGGGGGTGTTGTAGAGAGACCGTGGGGGCTCTTGAGGTGGGGGGTA
>CAEFZX010015716.1:0-18089 GCA_903066825.1 Alfaro cultratus | reverse complement strand
TCCTTTCTGGTTTGTTTGATTTTTTTTTGTTGGTTTGCTTTTTCTTCGTTTAAATCAAACTCAATAACTTTCTCACTCCCTATTTTTTTTTTTTTTTTTTTTTTTTGCTTGTGCTCCAGAGTATTACACACATTTCACACTAAAACACATTCACCTCGGTGACAGAAACAATCTCCATCTGGAAAGATATGATGAACATTTCCATGCTGTTTATACTTGGATATAATGGTTTCAACAGATAAATGTGGCACATTCAGGCATTTGGGTGTCACTCCCAAGGATTAAAAAGACCTGTGTAGATCCATAATTATATTTCTGACAACTTGACTGATTTCTTCAACTTTTCCCATTATGTCACCCAAAAAAACACTATGTTTGAGGTGTTGCCTTTAAGTACGCCCACAGGTGTGTCTCTGGCTAATTGAAATGTTGAGAATGAACCTTTCAGAATCTGGTGGTAACGCTGAGAAGCTAACCAATCCTCCAGTGACTTCACTCACTCTGGAGCTATGGAGAGAATAAAGGATTATGTGTAACCGCGATCCCAGTATACAGTGTGTAACAGTCGCCGCCACATGCAGATGGATGAAAGAGTGAGTGTCATTGGATAGAGGAGGTTTGGTGTGCTCATCTCCTCTTGAAAGAAGGGATTTGAGGTGATCACCAGCTGATGGCTCCTCCCTCGTCCGTCCCTGCAGCTGTCTGAGTCTCCTGAGTCAGTTCTCACAGTTCATTTCCTCTCACACTGGTGGCATCAGTGCTCCCTCAGGTCATATGTTCCTTTTTAAGGAATCTTTTTTTGTCAAAGATTTTAACACCTTTGAAGACTTTTGGGCAGCAGAAGGACACTTGGAAGGGCTCACTTCTCACAGGACCAAGGCTCTGTTATAAAATGTAAGATTTGTAACTTTTCTGTGTAAATGAGCAACCAAATTTTTTTACAGTCTCATTTTTTTTATGAAAGTTGGATTTAATAAGCTTTTTAGAGGAAAATTTGGACTAAAAATTTTCACTTTTACAAACTGAAAAGTGTTTTCAGTTTGTTTAAACTTGCCTGGTGTTGATGTTAACATGATCAAGACAACTTAAAACTCATAAACTAATGGTTGTACTAAAGGGAGACAATAAAATTTGATCAATAAATGCATTTAGCAGTGATTCAGAGAACCCCCCAACCCCCGAAATATTTAAATTTGAAATAAAATATTTTACATCAAATTTCACCATGTGCTTGTGAAAGACTTTGCAGGAAAAGTAGTGAGATCTGGAATATCATTTAAAAAATTATGAGTCCATAAAACTAGAAAATTAATAAATACCTAAATAAAACTGCATTATGCATTTAAGTTATGTTTATATGTCTTTTTTATAATTTACATCTAGGATTAATCTTTTGAATCTATTGTGTATAGTGTGATGATGTGCTCTTTTTAATATACTTTTTTTTAACTATATGTTTTACATTGCAAATGATTTTATTTTAGTATTGCCCTGTTTATACTTTTAATATTAATTTAAACTTAAATAAGAAAACAGTTTCCATTTATCTCTGAAGATTTCTATTATCTATTTTCTACCTATTTAACTTACTTATGGGCTATTTTTTTTACTAAAACATTTATCAATCAATTAAATTTATACATTTAGAAATGAGTACTTTTCTCTTATTTCAATAAAATCTGTGTCCATTCTCAGGTTTCAATTTATACCAAAGATACAGTGTCTTTATAATCCTAGATATATTCAACCAAAACTGTTTATTTTGGGCATAATTCAAGCATCTTGGAGAGCGTTAAGTACAATCATGTCTTGTATGGATTTAAAGAATTGTATAATTCTTTGAAGCCAGTAAAAATGTGTGAATTTTACTTCTATAAAATAATTTCTGCCCATAAAAATAATAATAATATAATAATAATAATAATAATAATAATAATAATAATAATAATAATAATAATAATAATAATAATAATAAAATAGACTTGACGCCTTCAGTGTATGTTGGTCTGTAACTAGAACATGTCTGTTATGAGAACAACCTTACATAATATGAGGATGTACATTTTTAAGTCCCCATGCTGGGGGATAAACCGCTGCAGAACTGGCATGCCACTCACTGTCCACCAGAGAAGATTACAGCAGCAGAGAACGTCAGCCCTAGCATTTAGGACACTCTGTCTCAAATATGAAATCCAAATATGATTTTCAAAAGCAAGATGCATGCAAATGCTGAGATCCACATAAAGAGGATACTGAAGCATATAATGCATGTAAAAGTGTTAACATTACTTTCAACTTCAGCTTGATGACTAGTCCCAGCTTACATTGTTTTCTATGTTGTTTTGTGAATGTTGTGAAGAGAGGATCCTCTTTGATGTTATGATGAAGGGTGGCACTGATCACACACTAATCACTGTACTGCCAGCCGTGCAGCTGGACTGAAACAAGAACACTCATTATCTCTCATTTCTGAAGAATGGGGATAGATGGAGGAGAGTCACAGCATCCCCCATGAATTATTCCTATTGATCATGTTTTGCCCTCCTTAAAGAAAGTCAGTGTGTCCCTTACTTAATCTTCCTAAAGCTAATGTTAACAGTTTTTTCTCTCTTTTTATTTGCTGTCAAAGTTTACAAATCTCGAGCAGATATCACGAGATGTTCAACTTGTTGTGGTCATGTTAGTTTGTTTAATAAGTAAGAAATAGTCTAAAGTTGAGCTGCATATTCAGAATTTAATAATCTGCCAGAGGGATTAATCCATAATTTCACAGCAATTTTATCTCAGATTAAATAGAGAAAGTTTGTTTCTGATATGCGTCATAAAATCTTGAAGCAGTTATGACATGGTAAATTCTTCCTAGACATCAAAGATGTTTGAAATTTACAGCATATTATTCACAGTATTCACAACCAACATTTCAAATATATCCAATGCCTTTCCGATTTATCTAGATTTGGTTTTCATTTCTACATAACAAGAAGTAGTTATTTTCCATCTTGAAGCATAGATTTCTAAAACAGACTTCTTAACAGTAAAAAATAGATTTTAGATATCTACGATTTCATTGTTGTTATTGATTAACCAAAGGAAATTTTAAACATCCAATATGTAAAACTGTTTTATATTATTATACTTTATCTCAGTTTTCCAAAACAATGGACACAAGAGGAAAAAACATCATTGGCATTTTCCACTATTCATATTATGAATTTAGTAATAACAGATTATAATTGAAGTTACGTGAATCCAGCAGTGTCCTGGATTGCCCTTTGGACTCCATTAGGGAAGTGGATGAAAGGAGGATGTTAGCCAAGTTGTTTTCATTTACGGAAAATTTCTCTCAACTCCTGCATCACACTTTGGAGGGTAAGCAGCTTCTCTAGCAACAAACTATGGCTCACACAGCAACACCCTGACTGCTCATTGTTATTGGTTTAAATATTTCTACATCAGAAGTATAACATACATATTCACTAAGTAGTGAATACAGGGGAAATCAAAATATATAGAAACCATATATTTTATCTTAGCAAGTTGATGAGAGGAAGTTATAATATTAAATGGGAAACAACTGCATCCCATGTTTTTAAAATCTAAGTTTCTTCAAGTAAGAATTATATTTCACATATCAACAAAGTTTATTTTCATGAAAATATGCAGTGCTATTGAAACCAAGAAACACTTGAATGTCAAAACAATAACATTTGTTGTCATATAAAGACACATTTAAGATATCTGAAATGCTAGGTGTGAAAAATAGATGTATTTCGTTGGGATTTTTTAATATTACGCTTTTGTTTTATATAATCCAATTAGTTTAAATTGAAAGGGAATCAACCTGAGTGAATTCAAAAGTGGTTTGCAATAATTATGCAATTTTACTTGTAAGCGGAAAAAAGCTCTGTCTCCTGCTAATTATTATTAACCACATTGTTTGCTTCAGTCTTAAGGTTGACTTGCAGAATTGAGAAATTGCTCAAATAGAATGTAGCTGATAACATAAAATAGGCAAAAAAGTTTAATAAAGGAACACGTCATGTCTGAAGGAATTTAAGGACAGATGAGAAGCAAATTCACTGGCATCTATTAGTCTGAAAAGGGTTACAATGTCATTTTTATGACTTTTGGACTCCAGGGAATCACAGTGAGAGCCATCTGTCCACAAATGGCGAAAACATAGATCAGTGATGACCTTTTCACAAGAGTGGCTGGCTAAAGAACATCACTCAGTGTGACAATATCTCAATCGTTGCAGGCCTCACTTGCCTCAGTTAAGGTCAGTGTTCTTGATTCAACAGTAAAAGAAAAAAGATTGGGGAAAAAATGGCATACATGTCATACAGAGCTCGGAGGTGAAAAGAAGCGCTGACCTAAAAGAACATAAAGGCCTTCTCACTTCTCACCTAAAACATCTCAGTGATCCCTTTAGGGGGGGAAAAATATTGTACTAGCAAAGCAAAAGCATAACTTTTTGAAAGGTTAGTTTTCCATCATATCTTGTGAAAATCCCCATTAGACTGACAATCAAACATGATGATGGTGTAGGATTCCTTTGCACCCTTTGCAGTCAGATGACTTGTCACAAATGATGGAGCCATAATTTCTGGTTACTATCAGAAAATGTTGTTGGATGTTCTTCCTGTAGGGTGTAATATGAAGCACACCAGGAAGGTCACCTCTGAATGACTTAAAAACAAATAAGAAAAGTTTTGAAATGGCTTAATCAATGTCTGTCTTAAAATTTGACTGAGATTTTAAAACAGGCCATTGGCACTTAAAAACACGAATGTCTCCAGAAATGAAAACCCAAAACAACCTGAATTATATGAATGTGTTTAATAAAAACAATTCAGCCAAGAAGAGTGAAGATAAATTCCTTTTCAGATAAATTTTTTCTAATTTTGAAGTTTGTAATCTAAAAAAATATTATGATAGATGGATCAATTATCTAAATGTTTAAGTCTGATAAAAAGCCTAAAAGAAGAAATCTGTGATGGAGCAAAAATGTTTTCAGAGACTTTTTCATTGTACCATCACCTTTTTTTTTTTATCTCTTTCTTTTGGTGTTACTACCCTCAGTCTGTTTGATTTCGGTTGCTTTTGGGATTTGAAGGAGCAGCAGGTTTCCATTTTTGACAGGTAAAAAAATTCACTGTGCTCTATCTGAAAGCACCAACCAAAAGAATTTGAATTTTAGTTCCATTTGAACAGATGCACACAAAAACAACTCACAGATGGCAATACTTATGTGCTTCTACATTAATAAGCATGTAGAAGAATGACTTTTAAACATAAAGGATGGCAGTATGTAAATGTTCCATTTAGTCAATGTTTTAATCGCTTGGAAATTTCAATTCTGTTTACTCTTTATGTGAAATTCATTCAAAATGTGCCTAACGGACCTTTTTTCAATTCTTCTTTTCAGGAGTGAAGAGATTTTTATTTATGAGACATCCTTGGTGATGATGACAAAGTAATGGGGAAAACAGGTGTACAGACATCTTTGAAACTTTTAATATGAATGATGGAGGAGTCAAGCACTGCTTTCACCTCCGAATATAATGAGAGCACCTCAGCATGGGCACCCATGCCCTCTGCTCCCAGCAGGCAGCTGGGCACACTTCCCAACCCGCAGACTCGATTCAAAGACCTGACAGGACTGCTTTTCATGGTGACCCTGAACGTTCTCGCACTTCTGGCCAACACTGCAGTCATGGTAGTCGTTATCAAAGCCCCTCATCTCAGGAAATTTGCCTTCGTGTGCCACCTCTGTGCAGTGGACCTGCTGTGCGCCATCTTGCTCATGCCTCTCGGCATCGTGTCCAGCTCGCCGTACTTCGCTGAGGTTGTGTTTACTATGCTGGAGTGCCAGATCTATGTCTTCCTCAATGTAATCCTCATAGCTGCCTCTATCTTCACCATCACAGCCATCAGTGTGGAAAGGTACTACTATATTGTCCACCCCATGCGCTATGAGGTCAAGATGACCCTGAAGCTGACCTTGGCTGTTATGGTGATGGTGTGGGTGGCTTCGGCCATTCTGGGCTTTTCCACCGTTTTCGGATGGCCGTCTTATGGCCAGAAGTCCATCAGTGCTGCACACTGCTCACTTCACTGGAGCCACAAGGACCACAGGCGTATTTTCTCTGCTCTCTTCAGCGTGACCTGTTTCTGTCTGCCAGCTGTGGTGATCTTTGCTGTCTACTGCAATGTGTACAAGGTGGCCCGAGTGGCAGCACAGCAGCATGGGCCTCTGCCCTCATGGACGAACACTCAGGTCAAGCATCGCTCAGAATCCATAAACAGTCAGACGACCATCATCACAACTCACCACGCCCCCCGCAGGATAACAAGAGATCGGCCTTTTATTGGCAGTAAAGCTGCTCTAACCCTCATGATTATTGTTGGTCAGTTTCTAATCTGCTGGCTGCCTTACTTTGCCTTCCACCTCCATCTGATACTGAACTCAAAACCTCACACCCCTAATGACTTGGAGGTAGTAGTGACCTGGTTGGCGTATTCTTCCTTTGCTATGAATCCTTTCTTCTATGGACTTCTAAACAGACAGATCCGTGAGGAGCTGTGTAAGTTGAAGCGCTGCTGCTCAGCATACCCAACAGACCTGGCCTTTTCCAGCCACGAGGGCTCAGGCCATGAAAACTTCCTGCAGTTCCTCCAGAGGACCAGTTGCACGATAGAGACACGCGCAAGCTTTGCAATGCCCAGTCCCAGAACCACTCTGGATCAAACTGGCCAGACTGGTTTCAGGATACCAGGTCAGATTCCAGAAGAGTTGAGCTAGATGTACCTCACAACTTTGACGTGATGTTAATAACGTGCTGGATTATAGAAGTCATATAGGACAGCATGATTTAATTACTACCAGCAAATCTTCACACAAAAACATGAAAAACAAAATTTGATGTCTTTTAAAACTTGATACTGTATTCTTTGATCTGTTATAGCTCTGAAATTATTGTAAAGTCATTTATGCTTTTCCAAATGAACTTTACTTTTATAAACTTGTATAAGCTATAACTTAATAATCCTGGTTTCAAAAAGAGGGGGACTGTGTATATAATGTCATTAGTTAAGAAGTCTGAATCAGTCAACAGGTTTACATACAAATCATAGATCTTGTACATTGGATTCAGGATCTACTTATTAAAAGTGGATAGCGCTTCTTTTTGTAAAAAATATTTTTACAGCCTAAAGTGAACATATTATTTTATAGTTTCATTTAAATACAAGCAATATTCTGCAAGTCATTACTTGATCATTTGTATATGTTTCAAACAATGTAAAAAAAAAATAAATGTATGTATAAGCATTTTTCTTTTTTTGTACGACAATAATAAGTGAATAAGTGAATTTGGATGGTAGCATATTCATTTGTAAGAATGATCCAGTCAAATTACAGAACAAAATTCAATAGAGGACATATGGCAAAAGTTAAAAATTGCTGTATTCGGGCTCTTACATCTAATTTTATTGAGCTTGAGTTATTTCGAAGAGAACGGCCTTAAAATGTGTAAACCTGGTA
The DNA here is from genome assembly GCA_903066825.1 of Alfaro cultratus. Taxonomy (NCBI): domain Eukaryota; kingdom Metazoa; phylum Chordata; class Actinopteri; order Cyprinodontiformes; family Poeciliidae; genus Alfaro; species Alfaro cultratus. Next base: position 10,543 of record CAEFZX010015716.1, on the reverse strand, counting down.
CAAACATACCCAAACAGACTTGTAGCTGTAATCTCAATAAAAGGTGGTTGTTCCAAGTATTTACCTTGAATAAAAATCCTCAACACACTTTTCAGATTTTTATTTGTAAGAGATTCTTGTGTCATGTTATCTTTTCCATCTACTTTACAGTGCTAATTCATATCCTGTTAAAACACAATAAAAATGAGCATTTTCCAGAACTCTTTATGTGTTTTGATGTCCTTTATATATTCTCATGTGATTTTAAGTTTAGTTAAAAACATAGCTTAATGTCAAACTTTATAGCTTAAAATATATACAACTTATGAACAACAGCACAAATACAAGAGCTTTGTGTTCAATTTATTGTCTTCAGTAACTGTAAGAATATTTCTGGATTTTATGGTGAGTATTATAATAGTATTGACAAAATATAAACACAGCAGCGCTGACTAATTACTGTGAAATATTTTGTCTTTGTAATGAAAAGCTCAGTGGCCTGTAACCTGAATTTCATGTGTTTACTTGTAAAAGGTCTGTGATCAAAACTGAGCCTAGTTAACACATGGTTATGTAAGCAGAAAATGCCATTTCGTAACAGATGATGTGTGTTTTTTGTTGCCCATTTGTGTGGAGCGACATAATCACATCTTAGAGTTCCTTTTTTATAGTCGCATCATGTTGATATGTTTTTTTATAACAATATTATTGGATTCACCACTGCATTAGTCAAGTTTTCTCATGAAAACAGATTGCTATCACAGCTGCTGATGCCTGTGCAGTGAAGTCTGCCTCTGTGCCACACAGATTAGGTTTAGGGGATAACATCAGCCAGACATACTGGTCTAGACTGACAAATAGAATGAGCATGCTCAGCTAAATTTGTGTAAGTCCTGTAACATCCCAAGGATGTTCTTAAAAAACGGTTCAGAAATAACTTGATGATATATCGCGTTATGTAAAATTCTATTTAGCTTTTTTGGGATATTAAACAGAAATAGTTGTGCGTGACAAGGGTGAACCAGACCTTCCGGCAGGCATTAAAAAGAAAAAGAAAAAAAAGAAAAACATGCACAAACACACTTGTGCAAACAGTAACTAAGATGCCTTTTTATTGACTTCTGGATGTGTTCAACACAAGATAACACTGTGCCATTTTATGGTGTCTGGCTGCACACAAATCCATGTAAGTGCTGAAGAGAGCTACCAGAACAGCTCTATTGATGACAGTGTAGCAGAGTGCTGTTATCAAAGGCAGTACAATAAAATGAACACTACAAATATGATATGATTTTCCAACGGAGGTTTGCTTTAGCAGCACTTACAATTCTAGAAGCATCGCACCCTAATGTCAGAAGTTCACATGCCCTCATTTTGACCTTTAATGATGCATTAGAACCATTCATTTAAAAAAAATAAAAATAAAAAAATAAAACACAATTTTGAACTTGCCAGGAGCTAAACCATGCAGAATGATTTAATAGTGAAAAAAACAACAACAAATGACAGAAAATAGAAAAATGGACAGAAATAGACAGAGCAATAGACTAATGAACACAAATTATTCCAAAGGATTTGAGTTAAAACACAAAATTATCTACAAATCAAAATATGAACATTTATACCATATAGCAAGTAAACAAAATGAACATAGAAAAGAACACAAGAAAAGTATTTGGGAACATCGAGATTCTAGAGAACACAATTGTGTCCAAAATTTCCACCATCTGGCCGTTGTGTTGAGTTAAAGATGGTGAGTGTGGAGGTACTCCTCCTTTTTATTATCCCATCTACTTCTTTACCAATCATCAGTTTTTCTGGCAGCAAAACAGTCCCACAGCATGATATTGCCACCACTATACTGGACAGTTTGTAAAGGGTTCTCATCAAACTTTAACTCACTTGAAGGTGTTGATATTGTAGCATTGCCAGTGCTGCATTGGCTGCCATTGTCTCATTCCATATAAATGTGAAACTTAATAATAACCAGTAATTACTGGCTCCTCACAGGTTGGATGCTCAGCAGTTCTTCTGTCTGACCTTAACTACAGGAAAATTACTTAAAGACAGGTTAATGTAAGAAAACCAACAAATCTCTTACTTCCAAATGTGACTCTGTTTTGGGGCGTCTGTAATTTACTACTAGCTAATTCAATTGAAAAACCTCCCTTTTCAGTGGTAGCTCTCATTAAATCAGGACAATTACAAATGTTCTTTCTCCCCTGCGAATCTCATTCAGAGTACATCAAACATAAACCCTATCCTTCAGAGAACAAGACTTTATGTTTTGAGCCTGATTGACTGTGGCTGTACTTAACACTAAATCTAAGGGAAAGGTCTAATCTTCTTGTGATGCCTGTTTAATTTAAACTTGATGAGCTGCTCTATTGCACATAACAATGAATAATGCAGAGTTGAGGTGATGAGACAGTCACTCTTGAGGATTCAAAGGGAAAGAAGGTGATTGATGTCGCTGTCTGAAGGAGTGAATAACATTATTTTGTCAAACCCTCAAATGGACTGAGCAAATATAAAAAATGATAACTTGATTTCAACGAATAGAAAAGGAGCCATATTGTCTACATATAAAGGTATAATTATACATATAAAAAGGTTTTAGATAATCTTGTTTTATGTATATTTGGAAAACCCAAATTGTAAAAATTATTGACAGTAGACAATGGCAAGATATTATACAACTCATATAATGCATGTTAAACTGCAAAACTGCAAAACAACTGATAAGAATCAGTTTGTCACATGTAACGTATTAGTTGAATCTAATAAGCATTCTGTAAAGCTTACCTATTTTGGACTCAGTTTTTTCTATGGCAATTCTTAGAGACATAAATTCAGGCTCCTAAATTAATGTAACAATGTGGAACTGCACTGGAAGTTTGTTTTGATCAGGATGAACACTGTTAAGTGGATGTGACAGTCTGTCTGACCTATTGTTCTGCAAACAGCTGGAGTGACAGGTGCTGAGCAGGAACATGGTGACACATCCAACATGCCCCACATAAGCTGCTGATGTTGGCAGCAGACGGTATCAGCTTTAATTAGTGTTGAACTATTGCTCTTGTTGCAACAAACTAATATTTCCTCCACTCTGTGGCATTAATTTGATTAAAATCAAATCACTGTGATTTAGCTTGGTTTGTAAATGAGTAGAGGCAACTCAGAAAGGGGCTTGTCTTTGTGGGTTCATCATGGAACTATTTCAAAAAAGGTGCTTGAGTGATGTTATAAAAGAATCATCAATATCCAATTAAGTCACAGAAGAAACATGAGGAGATGTGATGATGTCACTGAGCACCAACAAGGAAGAGTCTAAATAATTTAATTTGCTTGCACAAATCACAATGTGATAAAAGAAACAACAAAAAACTGAATTTCAGGAAGTAAAATATGTGGACTGAATGCCAGGAATAGAGACTACAATGTGTGATCTCCTTTTGACATTTGATCTAGTACAAAGAATTATTAATCTAAGCTATTATAGGGAATGATGAAAGGTTAATGTTAGCTGATCAGGTAAGTAATGTATGTATTCTTGATCTGAAACACAGTCAATGTATACAAGCTGGGAGGTTGCAGAACCGTCATCTGATTTCAGATGAAGATTATGTCATCTGAAATTAGAACATTAACATTATGCAGCGGTATTAGTTGTTGTTATTATCAACAACTATATATTATTTATGTAAATGAGTAAAAAAAAGGTTTGTATTGTTGTAGATGTTTAGCATGGAATAGTTTACTTTCTAGAGAAATCCAGTTAATTTACTTATACCAGAGCTGTGACATGAGTCATTTTCTGAGGGTTTACACACACCTGCACATACGCACACGCACGCACACACACCCACACCCACACCCCCATCCCCACGCACAGCTGTGACACACACACACACACACGCCAACCCACGCATGCGCACACACACTCACTTTGCCGACCTCACCTGTGCAGCCGGAAACAAACAAGCTCCATCTGGTTACGTGTGCAGTCCATTAGCATGCCTTCGTCTCCTGCACCGAGGCAGGAAATTCCCTGCCATCAATACCCTGTGTCCTCTTTCTGTCTCCATCCAGCGATCTGACTTTATTTTTACCATGGAAACACTCCAGTGGTCAATGCAAACACAACAATGACTTCATGTACAGCTTGTCTCATACTTACAGTGATGTATTGTGTACTACTATTTTGCATTTTTTCCAAATGGAAATATCTTGCTTCTATTTCCTCTTATCAATTTGGGGATGCAGAGCACTCAAAGTGTATCCTTTATGTTTTCATATGTGACAACATTATTTTCAAGGCAATCTGAAGCACAATACCTCACAAAAATTTTGCATGAGCATCTACTGAATTAGTTTATTTTTGTGAGGCTGAAAGGATAAAAGGCTGCAGAATAACCTAAATTTAAGTGGGTTTTTGTGTTCTAATAACAAGCTGTAAATGGGTCCAAAGGTTGAAGAAAGAGGAAAGGTCTTTTTAAATGTATGACGTTAGGTGACCTATACAATAGATGGAGAAAATTCATGCAAAAAAATAAAAAATATGCGGAACGCAAGATTTTTCCAATGACAGCCTGATGTGATTTTCCAGTGATGCCACAGTGGGGAGTTGGTGGTGACACCGATCTTCCCTGTGAATTTGTTGGGTCCTGCTTGAGTATTTTTCATGCATGGATTTCACGAAGAGAGGACAGAAAATATGCTGCTATGTTGCAATATTTATTTACTTATTTATTATGATGTTCTGTTCTAGACATGCACATAGTTTTCCTTTAGCGATGTCTCTGACACAAGTCAAAATAATGCCATGATCATATTTTTAGCTAAAACAGTTGGGAGAGAGTTATAGTATTTTCAAAGCATGAATACAAAATTTAGCAGAAACTAAAAATAGGATGTTCTAACTTATCAAATTCATGTACAGTATAGGTACTTGAAAATGTGAACTTATTGAGTTTGCTCCAAAAAGTGGGCCTTTGTTTTAATAAGACCTAAAGAGGTTTAGCCTCAGTTTTGCAGGCACAACCAGCTTTCATGTAAAGATGATTCAACATATTAAATCAGGCCTTTGAACATCCATCCATCCATCCATCCAGCCGTCCATCCATCCATCCATCCATCCATCCATCCATCCATCCATCCATCCATCCATCCATCCATCCATCCATCCATCCATCCTTGTCCCTAGTGGGGTCGGGAGGGGTGCTGGTGCCTATCTCCAGCAAATGTTTTGGGCGAGAGGCGGGGTACACCCTGGACAGGTCGCCAGTCTGTGCAGCCCCCTGTTAAGAGCTAAAGTATATAAATCACTTTGCATTTCCATTTTCACAGATGAAGTGGTAGATTCCCTCCACAAGGGGGCAGTATTGTCTCATACTTCATGTGCCTGCCCTGCCTACTTAAACAAATAAATAAAACAGGAGTCTGTGAAATGAATGAAATCCCAGAATCTGCAAGACATTGGTCAAATACATTATTACTGTCTCCGTCTTTGTGTGTACTGTGCATTGTTTTTGTTTCCATGACTCCATTTAAACTACAGTGTTTCAGTGCTAACAGAGCCATGATCATGTTTAAAGTATTTATATCCTCCTCAGCCCCTTCTTTCCTCCACACTGCACATGAAAATGATCTTCACTTGAAATACCAGCTGGAAATACCACCCAGGCCACTGTAACGTTCCCAATATAACCTCAGCGCTCAGCCAACTGGAAGGGTCCGGTCAGTGGCCTTCTGTCTGGGCTGTTGGGATTGTGACAGGCGACCCTCTCTGCTCCCTTTTTTTTCTATTTATCAGGCATTTAAATGGATACCCTGAAGAAAGACGAAGATTCTGAGGAAGTGGAAATTGATCTCGGGGATTCCAGTGACCTTGAAGAGTCTGAAGATGGGGAGGAACCGCAGATGTTATGGAGAGCCCAACCCTCTCTGGATGAAGAGGAAAACATTCATACATCCACTCTGGTGGAAATCAGCGATACAAAACCACTGATTACTTCAAGGGATGCCCGAGGTATCAATAACTGCCTCAAGGTAAAACAATCTTGCAGTAGCTTAGTAAAAATTGCCTATATTGATGTTTTTTGCATTCGTAATTTAGTTAAATAATTTGATTAAAAAACTCTATAAACAGTGGATTTTCTCTAGTTTATAAAGTGCTTCATCAGCGTTAATTGTACATGATGACTGAATTATTCCTTTTGACTCAAAGGTAGGGTTTGAGGATGTGATAGCTGAGCCGCCATCAGTGCGTAGCGGAGACAGAGTTTGGATCTGGAGCAATGCTCTCTATGAAGTGTCCAGGGTCTGGATTTACAGGATAGTCACCGCTCTTCTGGCCCTTCCCATGTCAGCTATCTCTGGTCTTTTGTTTGGCCTCATCAGCTGCTTCCACATTTGGTAGGTTTAATTTTTCTGCTTCATTTAAGAAATTGTTTTAACGGTGTAACTTTTCAAAATAAAACAAATCAAAAATACAGTATTGCGAAAAAGTATTTGCTCCCTTGTTCCTTTTTTGCACTAATGCTCAAGATTATTAAAATAACTGTAATATCAGACAAACAGTGTCTGAATGATGGGTTTTGATTTATTTATCAATAGATTAAATTATCATTTGAAAACCACTAATTCAGCTTGTTTTGGTTTTCCATTTCTGGAAAACATTTAAATTTAATCAAAAAAAAAAAAAATCTACTTGGAGGCAGATACTTGGCAGATCTGGACGTTTTCAACTGAACTATGTAATGTTTGTGTTTTCCTTTTCTGCGACAGGATGATTCGTCCCTGTATTCATTGTGTCCTCATCGGTAATTGGTGGATACAGAGCTTCTGGGACATCATGCTGCAAGTTGTTGTGGTCCCATTCCTAACAAGTGCAGGAAAATGTTGTGGAGGTTTAGGTATACACCTGGCCAAAGAATGACCCGAGAGACAGACTGGACATGTTGATGATGTGGACAAAGTTCTGTTTATGTGGACTGAAACATAAGCAGTACCGACTTTTGACTGTTTAATAAAAATAGTACATACTGTGTCTGGAAAAAGTATTCATACCCCTTGAACTTTTTCTTACTTTGTCTTTTTACAACAACACACTTTAATGAATTTAATTATTTTAATTTTTGCTGTAGAGCAATGTTTTTGTAATACATATCTAAAACGTGTGGTGTGTGTATTTAGACCTATGAGTCAATAGTTTGTACAATTACCTCCAGCTAAAATCCTAGCTGGCAAGTCTAGGTTGATACATCCCCTTTCTTACTTTCCCATTCACTCTGACCAGCTTCCCTGTCCCTACTTAAGCAGAGCATCCCTATCACATGATGCTGCCACCACTTTGGTGATGGTATGCTTTGAGTGAGGTACAGTTTTAGTTTTCTCTCATGTTGTGGAAAGCTAGGCCATTAAGATCCATTTTTGGTCTCAAATGGCCCAAATCTGGTCTCCTACTTCTTTTCTGTGTCACCTACATGGCTTGTTGCAACCTGCAACAAGCCATTTCTTCCTTTGATTTTCTTATTTCCACTCTTCCATAAAGGCATGATATGTGGAGTGCAAACCAACTTGTTTACCTGTCAGCTAATTCTCCTGTCCATGATCTGGTTCTCTGCAGCTCCTCCAGAATCACTAACGACTTTAAAGTCTCCAGCAACTTAATCCATGAGTTCCTAAGGATGTTTGTTCACTAATTTAAAGAACCATTTGAGGCCTTTCTAGATCATCAGCATTGTGAGTGAGATTATATCACACACACACACACAGGTGGAGTATTTAGATTGGACTTCTGAAGAAGTTAGTTGCACATGATTTAATTTAGAAGTGTCAGAGTAAAGGGGGTTGTGTAAAGATCTACTCAGATTTTATTTGTTAAAACATAGCTTGGAACTTGTAAATGACTTTTACTTACATTTTAAACTATGTTAAGCATAAATGATATAAAATATCAATAAGATTAATTTAGTGCAGTTCATGTGACAAAATATAAAAAAGTTCAAAGGATAACAGTTTGGCAAGGCATTATACGTTTTTCAGTGAAATACCTGAGAATGTGAAAAATGCTAATCTTTTTAGACCTTCATGTAGTTTGTGCACTGATGTAATCCCTAAAAATCATGCCCACAGTCTAAAATCATTTTGATGACTCTTTGTATGAGACAGGCTGTACTTTTTCCCAACTGACATTAAAGTGGAGGTTCCAGTTTTCACATTTTCTATTTTAAGCATTTAAACAATGTTTTTATTTAACTTTGATTACATGATTGCATGAGTTATCTCCACCCAATCTGAAAAGACTCCCTAATTTATGCCCCTCATCAACGAGTTTTTCCACCACAGTTTACTGTCCTTAAGGATCATAACAAAGAGTACATAATTATGTGCTGTCAGGACAGAACATTGATGGGAACTAAACAGGAATTGTTTTTTTCATTGTGAAAATGGTTCCTGTAACAACCCAGATATATGACATCCAGGATCCTTGAAGAAGCCTGAATAAATTGATTAAAGATGATTATTTTATCTACAAGAAGCATTTAGAGCTAGTCAGTAAATCATCAGCATTAATATCTTTCTGAGCACTTTCAAGGGAGCCCACACAATGAATCTTGGAATATAATGTCATTTAATTAGTATTTTTTCATTGTCCAAAAGAAAACAGTGACTTTTTATGCATCATGGATTATCTTTCAGTCTTTTGATGCAAAAGTGTGAGAATATTCTGCAGATTTCCAAGTTGAAAACACACAAGTACCATAATTATAAAGTTTAGAGATAAAAACTGCTTCAACTGCTCTTCATTGTCACTCTTCTACATCCACTGGCTTGTATTAACTGATTCTGATGGTTTAAATACCTTCTATAGTGCAGAAAATAGAGAAACTACAGAAAAGTCAGAGAACAAGAAGGTGTGCTGAAATATTTGACAGGTACTGTATCTAGTTTCTCATTTTATGTCAGCAAGCCCTTGTCCTGAGATTAAACTTTTGCTTTCAGCTGTTCAGACTGGTATTTCCTATGGAAGCTTGTTATTGTTGATACACAGGATTTCCCACATTCTGCAGCTGATAGAATACCACAGGGATCAACATTCAAACCAGGGTCCCTGATTCTATCATGATAGAAATAATCTTTACATAAATGTGTGTATTTCACAGAAACATATGATTTATTAACTCCTTTCTTATCCATCTGTCATTTTGTGTTTTAATTGCAGAGCTAGACAAAGTCCTCCAATCTAACCTTTAACCAGTCTATTGAATAGAATAACTCCTTGTTTGAACATCTGAAAGTGAAAACAGTTCCAGCCTGGAGATAGTCATATTTACAGGAATAGATAGTTTACATTCTCCATCTTTCTCTAGTCTGGAGAATGTGGTCAAGGAAAGCTACAGAATACATTTTTGTAATACAGGCTGTCTGAAGTGACTCAACTCCTGTTTTATTACAAGTTTCCTTATGACGCATTTATCAGCATCCACTGATTACTCATTTCCTGAAAGCTGCTGACTTCAGAGACTAAGGCTATGTTCACACTGCAGCCTGAAGTGGCCCAAATCCAATTTTTTCCATTATGTGACCTGTATCAAGCAAAAAAACAAACAAAACAACAACAACAACAAAAAATCTGATTTCACAAAAAATTGGAAATGAGCATTAATGTCTGTGGTGTGAACATAACCTAAATCAAAAGAAACAGAACTAAAGAGTCAGCAATAAATTTCCCTGACCAAGTTATTGAGATGGTTTATAAATTTGGGTTTTGGTTGGATAGTTTTTTTTTTTCTTTTCATCATTTTTCTTTGCTGTATTTGGGATATGTTTGCCAATTTGAGGTAAAGTTACTCCAATTTCTTTAAGTTCTGTTTTCAGTCAGTTCACTTGGTTGTAACTTGAAAGAGAGGAATCACCAAACTGAACCAGAACCAACAGTCTTACAGTCTCTGAGTCCTTGTGTCAGGAATCACAGCTGAGGTGCCAACATTTTGCTGAGTTAAGACATACTCAGTCCAGCTCTTGGACTTGGATGGATGGATCTAAAATGTACACAGAACCTCATGACCATAATTAATGTTATTTCATTAAATATGAAATAACATTTGATTAGTGGGAAGGAAAGGAATCAATCCTTTAGGCTAAATAGTTTTATGAATTAGGAAAGTGATTGATTTGTGTTTATCACATAGCTTAAAATAGCTTATTAATGGTTAAATAAAATATCATTGTTCTCATTTAAGGACAACATAAGTGTGTGATTATTTCTGAAAGGACATAATCAAAAACACATTAACAGAGCTCTATACAGAGTTAAAGGGAAACTAGTTAAACTAGCAAGTTAAAATGGGTTTTATTATGTTGAAAGATCAAGATCAAATCCAATTTTAAACAGTGTTGTGTAACTGACGTCGGACCACTTTTTTCAGTAACGAGTAATCTAACGCGTTGCTATTTCAAATCCAGTAATCAGATTAAAGTTACTTATCAAAATCACTTTGCGTTACTGTGCGTTACTACCTTCTTTTGTTATTTAATTGTATTTCCTCTACGCGTC
>CAEFZX010015715.1:0-26642 GCA_903066825.1 Alfaro cultratus | reverse complement strand
TAGATGTGCCACAGTTACAAAACACTGGAATGAAATGGCTTGTTAGAACAGCCCTTAGCAGCTGGTTTAAAAAGGGAGTCTTGAGGCAGAGAAATAGTGCAGACCTACCGGGTGTTTATTCTCCAACCTTTAACATCTAGACATTCCTGCTTACAACAGCCATGGGTCTCAGCAGCAACCACACCTACCCAACCTGCAATGTGGCCAACATACAGGCTTTTATAGTCCCTGGCTGCTCCACTTAACACACCCACCAAAAACAGGGGAAGACAAAATACATCTACACAAACAAACTTGACAAAACAACCAAATCTCCAGCATAATATTAACATTTTACGCAGCTATGTAATTTCTAAAAATACATTTCTATAAATATAAATCCAATCATTACACTTCTAAAATGCATAGTTCTGTCGCTCCCCCTCTTTCATCTACATTGGTGTCTTCCGGTGCTCAGGCCCCCAGGGAATCTTTTGGCCTGAACGCCCTGCAGAGGTAAGCCACATCTAGACAAACATTTCAGTGTATTTCAAAACAGTTACAAGACCCATCCATTTGTTTGTTTTATTTTAACAGGACACCATCAGTTCCAGCTGAGAGGCCACTGCATAAAAACACACACACAATAAAATACTTCAATCTGTATCTGTCTCTTATAATTTAACACACCCTTTTAAGTGTATTCATCAAAGTAATGAAGACCTTATTTACATGGCTTAATTACCTCCTCCTTGTGTACATCAGATCCAGAGCCCTGCTAATGACCTAATTATTCTATTCAGGTGGTGCAGCAGAGGCACATCTAAAAGTTGCAGGACACTGGCCCTGGAGGAATGGAGTTTGACACGCCCGATATAGAGCAAGAGTGAACAAAAAGGTTAAAAAGATCATTGCAACCAGATTAAGAAATATAACATTATTCATTAACAGAAATGTTATGTTTTTGTTTGTATTTGATTTATGCTGACAACTTGGAAAATGTTTACAGATACATAAAAATACAGATGCTCAAAATTGTATTCTTGTCTTTCTCACTTGATAATGAGTTTTGTTTGAATTTATTTTCTAAACATTTTGTAATATTTCTCACAATGGACCTTACCACAGGGGCCGCGTTTTATTGGCTGATGCCCATTTTCCGTGGCCGTCTCACGAACACAAGCTAATGTACATCCACATGCTAATGTAGTGCCAGACTACATTGTGGACTAGCGGACCGGCAGAAAGTTGTCGCATCAACAATCAAAAAAGAATGATTCTCCATTGCCAGTGGGGTATCTGTGCTGGTGAAAATGCGCAACATTGTAAACTGAGTCAGAAAATGTAGCTAAGAGGATGACGGTATATTTTCTGTATAGTAAACTAAGGTTAGAAAAAGCAGTGTATGTTTTGTCTGAGGTCTAAGGGGAGCAGCTGGGTCAACACTACTATGATGGTCCACTGTTTTCATGTTTCTGTCTGCTGAGTTGTTTTACAAACACTGTTAGCAAGTCAACGCTAGCAGCAGTAAGACATTTTACCGTTAGAAGACATGAAATAACATAATCTTAAAACGAAAAACGTATCCATGCTAGAAGTGAAAATGACAAGCTGTATAATGAAGTCTTTCGCGTAGTTTTATTTTAAGAAACACCGTTAGGCTCAGCTAGTGAGCTAACATTAACCAGTTAGCACTGTGCTCCGGCTAAATGACACGGCACAGGCAGTTCCATGACTCTCCACTGATTTCGTCTACATAATGTTTCCATTATGAATGTACTTAGTGTCAAAAAATGAGGAGCCCAGTTGTTCAACTCGGACATAACTGTCTTTCTAATAAGAGAACAGAGCGAGTAACTCCTTCCTTTGACGTTAAGCTAACATCTGTTAGCTTTTGTAGCTACCAGGCTCTACAACTCCTAAAAGCTTGCAAAATGAAATGTTATGACTGAAAATGACAACATCAATGTAGTGAAGCTTCGCATGAACTTAGTTCCTCTGTCCATTGTTGTAGCTGATATTTGGTGAAATGATGCNCGGCCACGTGGGATTTTCTAGGTCGGTTGTGGGCGGAGCTTCGTAAGGTCCATAGTCTGATCTGAACAATTTCTCCAAATAAGAATTACATCCTGCTGTACAATCAGCCCACGCTTAAGTCATGTGGGTTCAATGTGGTCAGCCCACATGGGCTTCTCATGTTGGACCTACGAGACTGAAACCACCGGGGTCCTAAATAGTGTTGCCCATTTCTGTCCCGTTCCCAGGTGGCCCACATACAAAAGGACTAGGGCCTACATATCCACGCCCAGCTCCGACCCATGTATGGTCAGCCCATGCTTATGTCAAATGGGTGCAACGTGGTCAGCCCACATGGGCTTCCTATATTGGGCCACATATATTTAAACTACATGAGCCCCACATAGCATTGCCCATTTCTGTCCCATTCCCAGTTAGCCCACATATATAAGGACTAGGGCCTACATATCCACGCCCAGGTCCTACCCATGTATGGTCAGCCCATGCTTATGTCATGTGGGTTCAATGTGGTCAGCCCACATGGGTTTCCTATGTGGGGCCCAATATGCTGAAACTGCATGGGCCCCACATAGTGTGGCCCATTTCTGTCCCATTCCCAGTTAGCCCACATTAGTGCTGCATAGGGCCCATACATTTAGCCCAAATGGCCAGCCCATATGGGTCCCATTTTAGGTTAACCATATGTGTCCCATACAGTTAGCCCAGGTAAAACCCATGCCCACTCAGTACCCACGTCGCCCACAACACACCCACGTGGGACCCACTCATGCGTGCTGGCTGGGATGAACTTCACCATTGTTCAGTCTGTGTTGACTCCACTGAACCACTACAAAGCAAGAATTGAATAAGAAGATCTCTACTTTTGGTCCAAAATCACTTTATTCTAGGAACAGACCTCAGCAGATGGGCTTCCCACACTCCCATCTCTGCCAAGATAGAGTATCTCGACTCAGCTGTTGGTAATCCAGCAGCCGTTCTTCAGTTTAGAACGGTTGCTGCGTTCTAGACTGTATATTGTTACAGCAATCTCTGTTTTTTTTATTTTATTTTTAGCCCCTTAAGAGCTGTGTATAAACCCAGAGATTAGAGTCAATTGATTCATCAATCCATGTCACAGCCTTTATGTTGCCCACAATCATTTTATTCCTTTGCTTCTGAATGTCAAGAACTAATTAGACACACATTTAGCATAGCACCCAGAGCAGTATGGGAATAAGCACAAGAATCACCTGGCAGCAGAGTGTCTTTGGTGAAAACTCCAGTTTTCTTAAAAACGTTCCAGTTCCGATTGGCCGTCAAGCTGATCCCCGCCGCATCTTTCCCCTTCCCAGTCTGATCTGTCGAACAGATGCAACACAATGAGCGCGGCTCCTCCATGTGTGCAGCTGTTCGGGGCTACATAAATCTGGAGGATTAAAACTCCAGAACAATCAGGGGCTCATTTCAGTTGTGGTGCACCGCTTCATCACAGGGCTGGGAACGCCAATGAGCAATATGTAGGAGAGAGAGGGCCAAACGCGGGAAACAGGAGCATCTCATTTTTCACTTTGAGGAGCAGCATCCTGCTTCGTATGCTCGCTTCTGTTCTGTATTCATGATTTTTAAAGGGTTTGACTATAAAAAGCGAGATTCCTAATGGAAAAAACCCAGAATCATTCACTCCAATAGCCAGGAAAGTTTTCTGAGACTGTTTAAAATCTGAATAATGTGTATTTTCAAGGCTTGCATTGGAAGTAGAACCAGACGTAAGGTTTGCAATTATAAGTTGTAGTCAGACAGTAGAGAGAGAAGTCATAGAATCAGTGATGGAATCAGCTCTGCTTTTGCAGAGATAAGAAGTAATACTGGCAAGAAGATTAAAGCAGCAATTTATAACACCAAGGTGAAACAAGAGCAGTCACATACAAAGTTAGTGTTACACTATGAAATGAACTGGCTTAACATATGGAAATGGAAGATGGGAAAGACGTGAACGACAGATTATGGGCTGATGGTGTTTGACATGGTTAAGTCCAATGAACTTGACAAAAATCTTGAATTAGCGAGGCTGTTAATCTCTCGTTGCTTTGATATACAACTACACAGGGCAATGGACAAGTCCAAGAGACATCTAAAATGCATTCACACCAGCCCCGCTAAGTCCGTTTTAATCAAACTCTAGTTGGTTTGCCTAAAACGTCTGGTTCATTTGGTGGAAGTGAACTCTGGTGTGGATGCAAGTGAACTCGAGACCACTCCAAAATTAGGAAGTGTTCTGTACCGCAGGGCATTCTGGGTAAGTACAACCAAAACAAACGTGGTGGAAGAAAATTATTGTGGTATTTTACCGAAGACATGAAAAAAATCCTGTAACTTCTAAAATTTAATGGCATTTTTGTTTACGTTTTTTAAAGGAACAAGTTGTGTTCAGTGTCTTTTTCTGAGGTTTTTGTATCTCTGGTTGTTGGTGCAGCGCCACCACAGGTGAGGGGTGAACAGGTTTTTCAATTAGTTTGGATCGTTTAACACAGTGCAATGTGAAAGAAAGCCACAGTAACTGAAAATGTAACATATGTTGCAACTTTGATCCCCAATCGAACCGACTCTACCAGACTATCAGGTGTGAAAACACTCTTGAAGTTAGGTCCAGCCATTTGTATGCCAGAAGGCTTCAAATATTACTGAGTGGATGTGAGTATTTTTGGCTAATTTCAGAGAATGTTTGTAATAAATTTACTCAAACCTTTAAAATTCATTGTGCATAATGCATAATCATTCCACCCTTGGAAAAAGGACAGTTCAAATCTAACCAAACTGAATTTGTTTCTATGTGTAGCTATCCTGTTCTCGTCTCCTGAGCTTTTTTTTCTTTCCTCAGTTCAAATGAAACTGTAAGTAACCCTCTTCCCTTTTCCATTCCATTTTCAAAGACTCAAATCCTCCTCTAACATCTCAAACAATATCCTCCCGGCTTGGCTTTTGAAAGTGGATGTCTGAGTATCTCGCTCTTCGTCTCTGCTCTCAGCAATGAGGGTGCGAACTTTCCTCCTGTTCTTCATAAGCTCTCTCAGCCGATTCCCACCCTCTCAGGTCAGGCAGGACAGATTAGAGGACAGATAACCTGTATTAGTCACTGAGCTCATGAAACTCCACTTTTCACCCATTTCACCCTTCCATACTTAACAATGTTGTCTTCTGTTTGTTCTCAGAATCGCTGCCTCTTTTTGTATTGCTAAGCTCTAAAAACCAAGTATAATATTTTAGGTGTACAACCTGTAAGCATAATATTTCCAACTCTGCTTTTATTTTAGTGGTTTATAGCATAACATTTACATAAATATCTTTAAATTTGTTATGGTTGAAATCTCTTTAAAGGTCTAGTTTGGTTTGATGCCTTTGCTTCAACACAGCCTGACACAAATGCTAAAGCAAGTTAGCATAGTCACTGATGACGACTGTTTTCCTGGAACAATAAGGTGTTTCTCCGCCATTAGCATATTTAGTAACGAGAACATGAGCTTGATTGACAGCGTTAACGGAAGTGGTGCATTTCTTCATTAGACAATGGTAGCTCTGAGAGGAGGTGAAGGAGTTTAAACCTTTCACAGATTCTGTCTCATATATTATACTTTAACAAAATGGTGACAGTTTTAACAAAATGAAAAAGTTACATACTGAAGCTTTTACAGAACAGAGAAAAATGTAATATAAGTATAAGAAACAGGAGTGTCTTGTGCTGCATGGAGGTGCAGCTGGTAGCGCTGTTGCCTTGGAGCAAGAAGGTTCTAGGTTTGAATCCTGGCCTGGTGTCTTTCTGCATAGAGTTTGCGTGTTAAAAAAAAAATCATCTAATTAAATAAACCTCTCTTCATTCTGGAACTTTTCCATTGATTACAGGTGTCATTATTACCAAAGATTTAGTTTCTCTCAGTGAAACTGCCCCTAAAAAATAATAAACATTTAGCAGGTGAAAAACTGTGTAATTAGATTCTGATGGGTTTGCTGGTGGAGTAACTGGGGATAAATGTTGAGGAGAAAAACCTGATTTATTCTCTTTTTAAAGAGTTTTTCACAGTCACTTTATTTTTTGGTCAAAATTACAGCAGTAAAGAACAAAATGGTTAGATATAGACAAGATGCATGACTTAGCAAAAAGTTAAAAACCATTTTTTCTAATCAATACAAAATGTTCTAGCAATTGTTTTATTCTACATGATGGCCCCAGATGTTTTATTATCTAAATAAAGTCTTTTTTATTTTGCCAACTGTGCAGTAATTATTCTTTTAGGCTATGAGCTTAGGCTAAGGACACTTAATATCCACACACGCACACACACACACACACACACACACACACACACAGGAACTAAGCTGACACAGCAGAGGCACGGGTCAGAGGAAGTGTCCTCTGTGATAATATCACACTCCTACTTTATTATTAACCCGACCCCTGAGAGAATTGCTGCTTTGGTAATATGAGTGATAATCTAGTTATCATAAACCTTTTTTATGAAAATAAATGCAAAATCAGAAAAACAGTTTTGTTAGTATGAATGTAATGTGGTGTAGCAAAGTTAGAAAACAGGCAACAGAAAAGCTAAATGAACACAACTTATCAGAAACATGAACATCCATCCAGAATAAAATTTTATTAAATATTATGTAAAGTTGACTTTGAGCTTTATGTCTTGTTCTAATGTCAAAAACATACCTGGAGTATTTACTCCATCCTAAAGAAAGCCACTCGTAGTTCAGTTTGCAAAGTTCCCAAATTAAGCGCTAATGTTTTAAATGGAGCTGATATATCGTTTTATCCAAACATGTTTTTGCTGGGGCAGAACAGTGTCGTATGCTAGTGGTTTCCAAAAATGGAAACCACTAAAAATTTCCTGACTGGCTTCCTCTATGCCCCGAACCGTGAAGATTCCCAAATGACATTCTTGTAATTCTGTACTCAAGTTTGTGGATAATGTTGGATTCAGAAGATGAAACACCAGCTGAAAAGAGAAATTAGTCATTCCATTTGAATGCTGTTGTGATTAGGAAGTTTGTAATGGAGGGAACTGAGCTGGAACCGTCTAGTTAGCAGCTTTGATGGGAGCTGATTAAATCCTGGATCTCCCAAGCAAAAGGCGCTCCTGGCTCTCCTTAATTAGTTCATTTAACTTCGGGAACGTCGGACCTCATGTGAATGTGGAGCACATTTTTCTTCTGCCAGTGCAGCTTGTTGCGTTTCGACTAATTATAGGATTGAATGGAATCATTGGTGGAGTGAGGACAGAGAGAATGGACAGTGCAGCTAAAAAACTCACTAAGAGACACTGGAAGGATTAAAATGTAAGTGTCCCAGTGACAAGGACAAAAGTATTCAGACACCTGGCAGGTTTAGATATTTTTCATTTCACTGATATTTGTTATTTGTTTTTCTGAAAGGAAACTGGATATGGATTTCTGAAAAAGATGCAAAACAATAAATATGCATTTTCAAATTCAATTCAAATTCAAAAAATACTTTATTGATCCCAAGGGGAAGTTAAATGTTGTTGTAGGTTGTATTAATTGAAATTCTCCAAAGAGTTATCATAGGCAGTGATGGATGTTAGCAGGAAAGAAATCGTGCAGCAGTCTGTATCATAGCGAATTTGAAGAAGCCTCTGACTGAAGACACTCTCTTTATGAAGAATTGTCGAATTGAAAATTAATTATACCCTCCTAGAAAAATCAATGGAAATCAAAACACTTGCTTTAGTTACTGACCAGTTTTATAGGACTAAGGGAAAAAAATTATGAGAAAAAAGTCATAATATTGCAAGACTAAAGTTTTTGTATTTTTGCATTTCAAATGGGGTTTTAAAAACAAGTAAACCAGTAGGGCAAGAGAAAACGTGCATATATAACCAAGAACAAAATAATTAATTTACTATCATAATATCATGACAATAACGTGATAGTACAAAATAAAGTTATGAGAATAAAGTTGTACTATTACGACTTGATTCTTGTAATTTTATTTATTTTTTATCTTGATTTTTTTTACGGAGATGAATGAGTGTGAAGCTAACGTTTCTGTTTAACAGAGGAGGATGCTGAAACAGTTTTCGGCTTCGTGTCTCAGTGTGAATGCCACGCCCTCCATCCCAGCATACATGCACTAATCAGAACAAAAACACATCAAAAGCAGCAGAGACACTTAAAAGACGCGACGGGACTCGATATTCCACAACATTCCCCTTTTTCTTCATGTTTCGACATCAGATAACATGTTTTTCAAAATGCTAGCTCAGCTTAATAACGCTGTATGGCCGTTTTAATATGTAAACAAAGATAATCATGTGTTGCCAGTCAATCTAAACCAAGTGGGATCTTGTTCTTACATTTTGTTGTGCATTCCAGTGCATCCTGCTGATATTTCACCAATATATTAGTGCATAATTAGGACAGCGTTGTGGTTTCTCTTTCTGGTCTGCAGTTGTCGTAGCTCTGTTCTCCTGCCTGTCTGAGGCGTTTTAATGCGCCGTTATGCTTCCATCAGCTCCATCAGTATTCAGTACACGCTGCTGCCTCTTTCTGTCACTGTTAAATTGCCTGGTTGTGTAAGACTTTATTTTTTTTGTTCATAAAGTATTTTGGAATTATCCACTGTGTCTGGAACATCCAGCACACACAACCCTGAAGGACACAGAAGGGGAGAAAAAAAAATCTCTTGGATTGACAAACACTGCATTTCTCTGAGTATAATTACAATGGCTTGGTTTCAAATAAGACGCTATCAAGCAGAAAATCAGTAATCAGATAGAAAACGAACATATTCACGCTTAGAGAGAGAGAAATGGCACGAAAACGGCTAAACAGATTAAAACAGAGCAAGAAAACAAAATCAATGAAACTGCAATCTCAGCTTTTTTATTTATTACTTTTTGTTGAAATGGCATGTAGGTCATCATAAATAACATTACCATCTGACTTTTATTTACTTTTCTGGCCCATGAAAGTGGAACATAAATACTGTGAAAACCTGCTTATGCATCACTAAACAATTACAGCTAAAAACCTCCTTTACTCTGACAGCCCAAAATAAAAGCATATGTCATCTCAAATTACATGTTGACAAATTAATAAAGCCTCCATCTCAGTGTGACTGGTAACATTGGTGTATCAGCCTGAGAAAGCTTGAACCATGCGTATTGGTGTTGAAATATTCTCCCATCCTGATTACATTTTAGCTAGCTTGGTAAAAACTAGACTCTTATTCTACGCTTCGCTTCGTTCAGAGGGTCTGGGTTCTCGGCTGTTGAGGAACGATGACGTTTTAAATTTTACCCAGTTTGTAATTTTTTATTTTTATTTTCTCTGTATCAGTGGGGCATTCCAAATAATGTCAGAGAATCCTCAAAAGGTGTAAGAAATCATTAATCATTCTTTCTACAACATTTTGAGACATAAATGTAATACTTTCAGGCTGTGAAAGAGTGAGAGAGAGCAATTCTTTAGCAGATAACTTCCTCTGTTTTCTCTGTCATTGGGTAACGATGGCTTCCAGGAACCGTGGGTTGTGTTGACGTTTTGCATTTTAACCAGTCGCTAACGTGACGTATGAAGCTCAGTGGAAATTGGCTGTGCTGTAAACAACCATCCTCCGTTTCAAAGAGACAATAGCTGAGGCGAACGAGGCGGCGGTTAATGTTAGTTCAATATTTTGAGGCATGGCCAACATGAACTGAGCGGCTTCGTTAGCTTCCTCCGCTGTCATTGCTAAAACTACCGGCAGAGTACGACTCTAAAACTGCAGAAAATGGACGTCATCGTTCAGTACTGTTTCTTCTGCTCGTCGACTGGCCCGGTTGAAATAGCCCAAAGCCCAGTGGAGCGAGATTTGAATCGAGTGGAATTACTTGGAAAGCAATGGCCGGGCTACATTTGAGCTGTTTTATGAAGATCACTGGAACGTAGACACATATAGGAGAAACGTGTCAAAAATCAACAGCTTTCATACAAAGAGGAGGAGGGACTTAAGGACTCTATTTGATGTGAATGTGAAAGGAAAGACACCAGGCTTTGTGGTGATGCTCAAGTTAATCTCTGGAATCGTTCTAAACTCAACAAAGTTCTAAGCAATTAAAACCTGAATGGAGGCTTGAACTGTAGTAATCATGTTTGATGTTTTTTTGCAGCTGGTCTTATTGTTAAGCTTATACCGTGAAGATTGACTGAATTCCTGGCAAACGCCTCAGAGGAACAGAGTACAACTGGTGGAGTAGGATGTAATGGCAAGACTGTAATTGAGACAATTGAAACAGATCTAAAAATGCTCCAGAGAAATGGCTCTGACTTCATTTCAGAGTCTACAGAATCGATGAGCACTTCAGTGTGAAGCCAGAACAGAACAACTGACATTTTAATTAGAAAAGCATAAAGGAGACAAACTAGCCTGAGGCTACTGAGCCTTCACAAAGACACTTTGTAGCGCAGATGGTGAAGTAAAGAGCAACAAGTCCATCAACTGGTTTCCTTCAATGAAAACAAATTCAGCCGAGTGGAGTCTGGTGAAATTCTTAATTTAAGGACTTCAAATTGTATTAAATAATAATGCAACGCCCCAAAAGACAAATATATCCTCTATAGTGTTGTGTACCTGCTATGGGTTTCAGTGGTGTGCAAAGATTCACTGTTTAAATAAACAACATTCAGCATCTGATACACTGGCAATTTGTAAACTCTCAATATTTTTCAGAAGTCCATATATTTGGACTTATGATTTTTCTTTTTACTTTTAAGAAGTAAGATTTTTCTCAGCTCGGGGAAGCTGAGCTACCCAGACAAAAGGCTACTTCACTCTTCATTGGATGGCATTTGCAAATGAACAAATCCAGGAGCTTCCTTTATTTTCCTTGGTGCTGATTGGCCAAGAGTGGAAATGAGGAAGACTACTTTCGGTGGAGCACTAAGACAAGTTCCATTGTGTGTATTTATTCATATAAATGTATATTTGGTGTTTGAACCATTAAAATAGGCAGCTACACTAAGTGCTCTTACATCGGGATTCACAATAACTGCTATTTAGTTACCAGGACTAGCTGCACTAATTGTGTTAATCACTTAATGAGATATTAAAGTGTTTAAAATGTCAAGTTACTAGTAAAGTCAGTTGTGGCTCAGAAAGGTCAACAAAAAATAACTGGCTGTTTTTCCATTGACCACATAATCTCACAGTTTGACATTAAGAAAATAAATTCCTCTAATGAAAACATGCCAATTTCGAAAAGAAAAAAAAAAGTTTTTTGATTAAAAAAAATGTCTTGGTGTTGTTTTGGCCATATTGAATTTTTTTTTTTCTTCCACATACCAAGTGCAACATGAGCACAGACCTTGAAGAAGAAAACGAAAAGGAAATAGTTGTAGGATGATGATGCGGCATGACGTGAACAAGCTTATTTACATGTGATTTTAATTGCCTTTCTTATTTAATGGAAACACCTCAAATGCAAAATTATGTTTTTACAACGTTAGCGGAATATAGGCTAAATTTTTGCTCACATTTGTAATGGAAACACATCTACTGAAATTACGCTTTCAGCTCAGCATAAATTGAGCTTTAGCATAGCCTCCATTGTTGCTGATGTTACTTCATTGTGGCTTTTGCATTTTGCTGATCCTTTTGGGCCACCGTACACGGCAGTTCAGATTATAAATTGCTGCTACATAAATAAGCTGAGGTCAGTACAGTGGCCCTACCAGGGAAGAGTTAGCTCTGTCTAATCATGTTTTCTTCCCGTCATTTGCACCAGCCATGGAGCTGTGTGTGATTTTAATGTTTTGTTTTCCAGCCCGTCACAATCAGGGAGGAAGTTTGCAGACTTTGTTAAACTCTGTTCCCTTTCATGTCTCTTATCTTTCAGCAGTCGTCCTCTTTGATTTGTTCTGTCTTTTGATGGCGGGTGAGCAGATTGCGGCGCACCTGTTTGTTAGAAACCACTCCACCAATGCATTCGCCCCGACTTCTCAGATGAACTGTTACAAAAAAAAAAGAAAAAAGATTGCACCTGATGTCTGCACACTCTAGACAATCAATTGCTTCTGGTTGCCATGGAATCACTGTCCTCATTATAAAAGACGAGCAAAGGTAACACCACAGACAGTCCAAAGAAATGTGGTTGGAACTACAGAAGATGGCAGTAAAGGAAAGAATGTGTGGGTGGTCAGAGGGCCTCAGTTCTGTGAGCAGCTCTTTTTTTTTCTCCTGCTTTTTGTCCATCCAGCCGCAAAGTTGGACTTGGCAACCTCGGTCAGTTGAAGACATTGTCTTGGACAATTCACCACTATAAAGTCAAAATAAATTCAAGTCTTCCATATAGACAGGTTTCATGTTATTGTTTGTATCTGTAAATTTTGCACAGAACAGCAGAGTGCTAAAAGACGATTCTTTTACATGCCATCTGTAGCCGTGCTGCCTCAGTAGAACAATTCTGTTTACTAAATGAAACCTGGAGATATATAGGTTTCATTTATATGAAACCTATATAGAAATGATAAGTTATCATTTATAACCTATCGTATAAATGATATGATACCAGCGTGTCAGGATTCAACACCAAAAAGCAGGCAAATATTTCACACACAAAGAAGAGAACATTCAGTCCATTTCAGTAATATATGTTCAGGTTTTTATTTTGTGATTATTAATAAGTGATTGTCTGAACCAGCGGTGGTTGATTAGCTCATTTAAACACTTGCTTCTAACCATCTATCAGAGGGTAGGTGTGTGGGTCACCCTATTTTTTATTTATTTATTTAGCTGAACAGAAACGCACCAAATCCTGCATCACATCTACATGTTAAGATTGTCAAAGTCAGGCTAGCACAACTGACCTACTTCCCTCTTCCACACTATATTTTCTTAATTAAGACTTTTTCCTGACCTGTGAAATGTGATACCATTGGACCTTGTTATCTACTGTAGTTGTCATTGTGTTGATCAGTAGCAAAACACTGCGCCCCTTTTTCTTTTTATATTTCCAAT
This sequence comes from Alfaro cultratus, assembly GCA_903066825.1. Classification (NCBI taxonomy): domain Eukaryota; kingdom Metazoa; phylum Chordata; class Actinopteri; order Cyprinodontiformes; family Poeciliidae; genus Alfaro; species Alfaro cultratus. The sequence continues at coordinate 13,630 of CAEFZX010015715.1, read as the reverse complement.
TTAGCGTGTTATGTTGACAACCTCACAGCTAACACCAGTGATTGTCATCGTCAGTGAGCTGTTTCAGGATCTCAGCCTCTCTGTTGTCTTTGCTCCGTCTCCCTTTCCTTCACCAGAAACAGAAAACTCTTAATGCAGTCGTACTTTTTATCTGGAGTGTCTCCACATTCCAACATCCTCTGAGCAAAACATCTGTACATACATCCCTTTCTGCTACTTTCAGCTCACCACAAAGGACAGCCGGCTGGAATGTATTCCGTTTGAGTGAATGCTGCTGAAATCGTTCCCTGTGAGGAGAAACACACTTCTTTGTCACCTTGCTGCAAGACTTGAGGCGAATAGAGCTGGCAGTCATTTAGGGTTTCCTTAAAAAGGACAAGTTTAAGGTGCGAAAGGCTGGTGGTGGAAAGACGCAGCAAAAACCTGCCCGTCACTCTGGTGTACGCAACGGGAAGTAGAAACTGGCAAACATTCTGGTTTCTACATCCAACTCAGTTTCCTCGTTGTGGGACAATAAAGTGCGTTTGAGCTTCTTTAGACGCATTTAGGACGCAAAGGATGAGAGAAACAGAGGAAAGACATTTATTTTAGTTGTGGAGAAAGCTGTTTAGATTTTATATAATGCTTCATTATTTGTGTCTGGCAGCCTGCAGTGTTTCTGCCCTAATAGACTTCATCAGCAGAAAGACCAACTCACTTTACAGCCTCTGTTCCAAACATAAAAGCGTATAGGATTAATTAGGATAACACCAGGCGCCCAATTTGTCACGTCGTAGCTCATACATCACCCTGAAAATGTATTTCCCCGATTTATAGACTTCTTCTGTCTTTGCTTTTCTTTGCTAAACCCACTGATTCAATGGTTTGATTATATTTTCAGAGTGGTTAAGTGTGACAAAGAAAAAACAACAACAACAAAGCAGCTAAATCAGAAGTATCTTGTAAGGAGGCAGCTACTTTTTCCAGAGAAATGTAAATCCAACTCCATTTTCATGGCTTTGATTTTACATGTTGTGAGACAACATGGTGACAGCTGCTGGCTATCAATCCAGATGAGCGTCAGCTGACTTCCTTACTGTCGTTTAAGCAACGGCTTCATTATGCGCAGCACTCATGCAGATTCTGTGTGAGTTGTGTAAACGGCGTGAAAACGGGGGATCCGTGTCGGGGCGTCCTCTCTCTGTGTTTTGCGTATTTGACCTGCTGAAATCAGTCAGAATAAAGCAAGGGGACAGATAATGAGGCATCTAATACAGAAAACGATGTGACTGTGTGTGTTTGTGTGATTGTTTCAAATGGGTAACAGAGGGGTCATTATACTGGGAAAACATCTGCGCTGCTGCTCTATTATTATCATTATTTTTTTTTGTCACTAAATGTCCAATTGTAACAACCTGAGCAGACGAAACGCGGATCCTCGTGCGACGTTTGCTGCAGCTCTGATTGGAGTCACAGAGAGACGGCCGGCTTCGGCAGAACCTCCTAATGCGGTCTTCTCGTTCAGAAAACCAGCGTCTGAGCACAAACAGACTTTCTGAAAACTGACAAACTGCCAAAACCCCGAGTTTCTTTAAATCAAGGCTAAAAACAAACCTGATTAGATCGGCTTTGGATTCCTAATAACTGGAACAAATTTAGTTTATATTTGCTTTATGATTTTGATAATGGCGTTTGACAAAATCAAATGTTTATAACTTGTTTTATAATTGGTTACCATATAATAATAATAATAATAATAATAACTATTATTATTGGGGGTTTTTTGGTGTAGGGAAATTATTTGGAAAAAAGTTCATCCATCCAACTTGCAGGCCTCTTCCTGTTTCCAGTTTGCTTCCTAACTTTCCTAACTCCACAACACTCCTATTTCTATTTCAGTTACATCATTAAATTAACTTGCATTAGCTCAGCCACCAAGAAGAAATGGAATATTTTAGTTTCTGAAGTCGACTGACCATCTTACCGTCCGTTAAAACAGAAAGTCGGTTTAAGAATTCAGAGATAGTTGTGTCCTCGATGCATTAGCTGCATTTCCATGACACATGGAAACTCAAAACTTTCTAAATATCCCACTTATTTTGAAAAAGCACAATTTCACTATTGCTGTGTTTAAATTAAATAAAAAAACACAATTAAAATCAGACGTAAATAAGTTTACCCAGGTGATAAGTCATTAAAAACATATTGTCCGTCATCTTCCAACTACTTCCTGTCGTATTCTTCTTCATGGTTTATGCCAGTAGCAACATCCTGTTGTTGATCATGTGACTCGTGTGATTTTAAAAATGTGTTTCCATTGTAGTTTTGCAATTTCGATACGGCTGAAGAACTACCTCATTTAGTGTCAAACTTATGGAAATTTTGTTTTTCTTCAAAATTTGCATGTTTCCATTAAGCGACATTTATTTTCGAAATGTCCAATTTTGCAGCTACGTAATCAATGGAAGCACGGCCACTGACTCCCTTCACTGTTTTCCTTAGTTAAAAAAGGAAAAACAAAACCCTAACGAGTCGCTCTGTCACCATCCACACGTTTCCATCTGCAGCTTTCCTTTTGTCCCTCTCTGTCCATCTCCCTCTCCTTCACCTCTTTTTCAGCCTCCACTCTCTTTCTCCCAAAAATCCAATTAGCCAGGGCAAACTCCTTACACTGCAGGAGAGGAAAGATCTATGCCAGAGCGAGGCAGGGATGGGGAGATGCTGCCAACACAAGCCCTTAACCAGAATTTTCTCAAGCTTAGCTCATCTGCTGTGGTTTGACCCGAGGGACCATAAGGAGGGAAACAACAAGGCAGGAAAAAAAGGAAGAAAGCAGAAGATGTTACTGAGAGAATCTCTTTAGAGAAAACTCCTGTCAGGAACATTTTTTTTCTCTTTAGCTTGAGGAAAAATAGCTGGAAAAAGTCGAATTGTGGCACTTAGACCATAAGTAAATGATAGCATTTGCTGGTAACGTGAACAGCTATAAATATGCTAACATATGCTACATTAGCAGTGCCAAATTTTTTTTAAAGATTATATATATATAAAAATAAACTCCTAAGACAAAGTGGAAACAAATCTTTGAGGAATTCTGTTTCACTTTAATCCATTTTCTTTTTTCTTGTGTATCATTTCATATGATAATTTATGGCAAAATGTGGATGAAGGAAGTGAAACGAGAAGCTAACTGCTCTGTGGTGACATGGTAGCATCGAGTGTCATACCTGGTATCTGTTAAGGTTATTAATAAATGAATAAACGTCAATCTGATTCTTATTCAGAGGTTATTATTGATCTAATAATACATCTTACAAACTAACCAAGAGAATACACAATATTGGATTCATAAGAACAAACAAGATGGCATGTTAGATGTTTTTGTTGTATCCTCTTTTTTGCAAATGGAGTAAGAAAACCTTGAAACCAGTAGAAGTGGTCTAATTCTATGATGGTCCCAATGGCAAAAAGTGTATCTCAGTGCTGTTTTTATGATTTTAATGCATTTCAAGCTGTGTCTTTTAAAATAATTTTCCAGCCCAGGAAGGACCAGCTTGAAGTGTTTTCAAATTTGAGCAAAGGAAATCTGGATTTATTTAAAAAAGAAACTCGGTAAAACAACCTTTTAGTTGCTTTACTGCCCAACTATAAGTAAAACAACTACTATACTTGTTTTACAACTAAAGTGGTAAAACTTAAGTTGTTTTACAGCTATAGTTGTAAAACCTAGCTCTCCAGACCTAGATTGTACAACCTAGCCCTGTAGCTAGGTTGCCATGGAATATTAGACACTGTAACAGCCATAATTGTGTAGTGTCTCTTTAAGATACTGTAGTATCGCTAATGATGTCACAAGTGTGCGCCACTGCTTCTCTGTAGAGCGTGTGGGAGAAACGTGCTACAGATGGACACACGAGGGACATGAAAACATTTCTCTCAGCGTATCAGGTGATACGAAACTCTGTGCAGTCTTGCTTCTCGGCAACTTTAAGTCTAAAGTTGCACCGTCTTTATGCCGTGAGTTCATGGCCGCCCTGTTGAACATCCTTAACGAAATGTTCGGTGTGATTCGATTGCAGGAACTTATCTCTTAAAAAGCCGATGCGCCCGACTAAAAAGCCTTTCCCAATCTAACTTTTCAGGAACATCATTGGCCGTCCTGCTGCAAAAGATTAAACAGAGACTCTTAATCAGCGTCCAACAGACTCGCCTTAGTTGACGACAGCCAGCCAACCTTTCTGAAGCTGATGACAGCGAGCAATCTAATAAGCCCAACAGATAACCGGCTTCCTGGCAAACTGGATTTCCCATCGGCATTGATGAGTTAATTGAGTTTTTTTTCTCTCCACTTATTCACGTAATTTTAGAAAAAAAAAATAAAAAAGTTGATGGACACAAAGCACTCAGGCGGCGCTCATATCAGCTAGAAAGCTTCCTCGGTAGAATAAAGTTCCTCCGCAGCCGCGGCTCTCCAGTAAATCCTGCTGTTTCTTGTCTGAAATTGCATTATGGGTCAGTGTACAAAGCATTTGCATGTAAAGTAATCCTGTCAAAAATGTCTCCGGTTGTGCTGACTTCCTAGCGAGGGTCTTACAGAAGAGCAGGCTGTAATCTGTTCCACACGGAGTTAAGACTTATCCAGTAAGAAGGGATTCCCTCAGAGTGCACACAATACTGATGGACGCTTTAGAGGGAATATAATCCCGCATCCTCTGCGTTTGAGTTCTGATGTGGGATTTCTGGAGCTAAAGAAGCTTCATGACCCTCAGCGTCATTCACTTCAGTATGTAGCTTAAACCTAGCACCACTTCTCTGGTTTCACACGGCAATAGATTAATGCAGTAATGTAATGTATATATGCATCTATTTTTTTTATTTTTATTTTTTGCACAACCACAACAAAAATGTGTGGTAGGTCTGTCACAACGGCAGATTTAGCTAGACGGTAATGATTGTGATAAATGATAATATTATTTTGAGACCATTTTTGAGCTACATACATTAACAGTAGCAAAATAATTTATAATAATTTAAGTTCACCAAAGGCATTTTACTCATTTGCTCATTAAACTGCACTGATTACTATCTGGTAGATATGTTCTTCAACGCTCGTTTTGTTTAATCACTATGTTTTCTTGTAGAGAGCTCATAAAATTGTGGGTGTATTTGCCCCGAGTTTGAACTTGTAGAGAAGACTGAGGATGATTTGGCGCTGGCCTTTCAACAGGACGATGCTCCTCGGTGCAGAAGCACAGAGAAGACATTTAGGAACGTCTGAGGAACGGAAAGCTGTCCTGTGAAGCTAAAATCTACTAAGTCATGAAAGGAAACCTTTAAGGGTCCAACAGTTGAAAGAACAAGCTGGAGAAATTTTCAGATGGAGAAAGGTAAAAAGGCTCCAAGAAGTAATTTCCACAAACATCAAGCACATATGTAAAAAAAAAAGACTTGACAAAAGAAGAAGCCTTTAAAAGCTTTTATTGTGCTCTTCATTTGTGTTTGCAGTCTTTCAGAAGGTCAGCTGGTGTGACAGCAAAACAAGCAGTAAATATAGAAAATCTGTTGCTAATGTTGATCTGCTACGTAGCTCCATGTTTAGCACTAGTTTCCTCGTTGTGTGAACACTTTGAAACCAACTGGCTGTAGCTCCGATTTCTTGCTATAGTGTTAGATTTAGTCAATGCAGCAATATAGATAATATCGATACCAACCCAATATCAGATTGATATTTGCATGGTAAGATTGATATTTTCAGTTTCTGATTCCTTCTTGAAACTTAATTTAAGAGAAGATCAAAGCAAAATCTGTTTTGAGGTAGAGTTGAGAAACTATGACAGAAAAATGAAATTAACTTTTTTCCCCCCTTTGTCTTGCATTTTATTTATTTAGGAAAAATGCACAGACATCATGTTAATATGTTAAAGTATTTTGTAGACACTTATAAACTATGTCAATATTCTGATTGAACAAAATATTTCAATGGAAACAAAACAAAAAGAAAAGGCAGAAGTTTGATTATATATCATGCTTAAATAAAAAGTATCGGTATTGATATTGGTATCAGCATTGGCGATACGGTTCCTGTATTTACTTGGTATCGGATTAATACCAAAACATGCCGTATCTCACTCCTCTAGGACTATAAAACATAAAATGGAGTCTGTCATGGTTCATCTACCAGAGGAGCGTCCCTACAACCGGAACATGTGGAGATAAACAGCAGATTCTCCATTGTTCCATTGTTTCCTGTTCTTATACAGCATTCCTAGTCTTCAGGCTTCATTTCCAGCGTTTTGCTTTTCCTGCCTTCTCCCTCTCTGAAGACATTTCTGCTCTCTTTCATCTCCTCTCTCACTTTCACTTCACCCGCCTTCTCTGCATCCTGCTCTTTCCGTCAGTCTCGTGTCATGTCGCATTTGTCAGGGGGAAAAAAAAAAAAGAAAGAAAGATGATTTTGCATCCACACAGCTAAATCCCAGAAAGTGAATTTTCTGCATTCCGCCTTTCCCCAAAAGGCATTTGATCACACAATATCAGTCCAATCAAATAAGACGACATCTGGGTTCAGAGTCGTGTGTGTGTGTGTGTGTGTGTGTGTGTGTGTGTGTGTGTGTGTAGGTGTGTATACTGTATGTGTTAAACAGGCTGACATCCACAGCCGCTTCTTTGGTCTTCCGGAAGGACCGCGGGAGGAAGCAGCAGCCGAAGACCGGCTGACAGAGAAAGAGAGGAGAGAAAAAGAAGAGGAAAGGTGCTGAACCGCAGTGATGGAGAAAGTCGTTGATCGTCTCTGGAGTTGTCAAAAAAAAAAAAAAAACAAACACCCAGAATGATTGGCTTGGCTGCCGAGCCGCTCCGGCGCTCACTCGAACTTGTCAAGCCGCGGAGTGATCCCTCGGCTTTGTTCTGCGGCGCCGTACGTCCCTGCGAGACGCAAACGCTTCTAAGACTTGTGACGTCGTCGGGCCGCAGTCGCGCGCCGCCGCCACACGAGAGCACTGGCGTTAAAGCAATGAGCCGGGTGGAGCCGCGCGAGCTGCCAGGTGGAGCCGCGCGAGCTGCGAGCTGCTAGGTGGAGCCGGAGCTGCTCTCCACCGACTGAACCCAGCGAACGACGGGCAAACCCGGTCTAAATATAGAGCGTGTACGCTCATTTAATAAATAGCTACTAATTAGTTTTTTGAGAAGTAATTAGACTCAAATGCCAGGCAAAAAAATAAAAAAAAAAAAATAATAATAATTACATGCGCCCTGATCCTTCAGCCACTACTATATAAGTACCCCGAAGCTGAGCAACCCACATAATTTTGTCATTATTTTTAAATTATAGTGGCACAAGTTACAACACTTTTGATTGGCAAACTAATTCAGCAATCATGCCTGACGGTTCATCTGCTGTTAATGAGTAGAGACACTTAAACACACCACTAAATTTATGCTAATTAAAAAAAAAATAAAAATTATGAGACAAAAAACAACAACAAAAAAACTAATTGTGTCCACATCCGCATATGTTTGCAAGCGAATTTAGCTTTAGACCTTTCTGTAATCTGAAAATACAGAAACTAACTGTTTTTTTAATGTCCTCAAAAGGTTCTCTTTTCATTAAGGTAATAGTAATAGCAAAGCCATTAAAGCTGTTGAGGGTTGTACAGAGCATACAAGTCAAACAGCATACTTTTAGCTTAGCTTACCCCTGAACAGCTGGTGCCTTTAGCTTGCATTGGTAGCATCATGCTAAAGTACACCGGTACACTGGTGTACAAATTCTCTTGTATTTGTACACCAGTTCTTGTATTTGTACTGGTTTTTCAGTACAAATAAGGGTCTATTTTTTCCACGTCTGCCACTGCTGGTGTGAGTTACCCTTAAGAGGTCAGCGTAACTCGTTGGCAATAATGTCGGTCCATTAGTTTGTGTTCTGTCTCCATGGTAACCGACTGTTTTACTGGCTGACTAGTGGTGGTAGTTTCCACCACCTCCCTCAGTGCGTTGGATTTTGAATCAGTCGTTCATCCCTGTTACTGGCCTTGTCGCCTGCATAGAACGATGGTACCACAGCCACAGATATCACCGCCACACTGTATAGTCCTTCTCTGGTGTCAGGTTAGCATAGCTGGAAACCCCATGATGCATTTGGCTAGGTTCACACTGAAGGCCTTAATGCTCAATTCAGATTTTTTTGTGAAATTTTTCTGTGGTCGTTCACATTTCCAAATATGTGCGACTTGTATGTGACCTCCTGTGTGAACTGAAAATAACCTAAACATGCACAGAAGGGGGCGCTGCAACGTCACACTTGGGGAGCGTCCTCAGTGTTTGTGAACGTAAACATGGATGCAAATGGTATCTTGCGATTTTAAAGTTGTTGTCTAACCCGAGCCAGCACACTAACAGCTTAATGCTTGTCGTTTTTCTTCACAGTGTTTTTCTTCACAGTGTTAGGATGAAGAACAGTGATGTTTGTCTAGTATCAATGACTTTCAGGTCAGATGGATGCAACCAGGCCGTACAAACATAGGTAATATTTCAAGATTAGACACGTATCGCTGGATCACATTTCTAAAAATCTGACTTGCATTGTTCAGAATGTCATGAAAAAATCAGATACTAGAAGCATTTAGGCAAAAAAAAATTAAATTAAGATTACTTCAGACTGCTGAGTGAGGGTAACCTTCAAGTCCCTCTGTTTACCCACCGGTTTCCACACTCTGTTTTCTGGGTGCTTCACTTATATTAGACAATTGGACGTCACAACTACCCTGCCAATTCACATAACAACCCTGTTAGACTCCAACAAATGCTAGTGATTGTGTCTAGCAGGTCTGTAAGACATCCCTTTTGTTTGGTGATCTTTGCTTTCTGATATCACTGACTTTTGGACTTTCCAGTTGTAATGATCGCTGTGTTGTTTCTTTACTTTATCCATCTCCACTTCCTGTCTGCTGCGCTGCACGCTGGCCACAGTTTGCTCCTCATTCTCCATGCAGCTCTGCAGAACTCAACCATTTAATTGGTGCTTAATGTACTGAACACCAGCCCGGCTCACTGTCTTTGCCAGATTATGGACATTTACGGTGACGGTAATCAGATTCAGTTTCTTCATCCCCCAGGACTTGAGATATAGTTCTTGTTTATGTATTGGCAGATTTGCCTTAACATCCTCTATGTTTCTAACAACGTATTTTAGTACAATGTCCAGTGGAAAGCCTACTTGGAGACTTCCACAGAACAATCTGTTCATGTTTTCCCCCTCGCTCAGTAATTCACAGCTGGTCATTGTAGCAACCATATATTACACCAATAATAACCAGTTGCATATTTCTCCATTTGTTACCGCTATCTATCCCAACCATTACCAGTTTAAAATGTTCAGGCTCTATGCAAACTGAATGCTTTAGATAAATACTGTATCACTGGTCAGGATGTGTACCAAACTGCAGGCCATTATGCTTCAGTGATGAAAAGGGTAGTTAACTTGTTTGATGAGGACAGTTTATGTTGACGGGTTACAGAGCACAGAAAGTAGAACTTAAGTTACTTTTTGTAAATCTTTTTCATATGACACCAGTTTCTCTGTGCTCATCAGAAGACTGAAATCATAATCAGTTCATTTCCACTTTATACAACATATTCACCAGACACATTAGGTTCACCTATTCAGTGCAAGTCAGGACTGATTAGCCAATCACGTCGCAACAAACTAATGCTTTTAGATAGCTGCTGAAGTTCAAAGTTTCCAACACATCAGCTGCATTTCTGTTACAAATGTACATAAAACTTGGTCGATATTTTGCTATCGACGAAAAAAAACACAGTTTTGTAATTGTGGTGTTTCCATGAAGTAAACAAAATAAAAATTCCATGTAAATAAGTTTATTCACATGATGCCATTAAAAACCATGCTGCGCCGTCCTCCTACCACTTCCTGTCGTCATCTTCATCGTTTCCGTAGTAACATCCGGTTGTTGATAATGAGTGATGCGAAAAAAGTGTTTCCCTTGCAGTTTTGTGAAATACGCAAACTGACACGCTTCGTCCTAGCGCAAAAACCTTTAATGTAAAAATGGGAGTTTCTTTTAAATTGACGTGTTTCCGCTAAACAAATAATTGTTTTGTAAATTGGCTTGTGTTCAGCAAGCAAATTTACAGCTATCAATGAATTGAGGCAGTTTTGAAGGCAAGATGGTACTAGAGAGGTGTACATAATCATGTGTTCAAGTGAGTACATTTTCACCACATTATAAATTAGTTTTCCGGTATATTACAAAATTTGATGATGAAAACTTCAATAAAACTCATACTGTGTGGTTTATATACAACTGCTTTAAGAGGTTGGTGGTGTAGTATCTATGGAAAAACTGAAACCAGTTTATTAAAACCCTTAATTAAGGGTGATATAAGCATTTATCAGAAACTTAAAGATTCTGGGATTTATATTGAAGAGAGCCAACCGACTCTTTGCTTTAAACATCTTACCTTATCGGCGAGACAAAAAGGTATTAAACTAAAAATAGGCACCAACTTTGACATGAGAGCTTTTCATCGATGTTCTGTACTTACATTTTCTCACAGTCTAAGATGATTGGACGCTGCATTAAGTGCTCCTTTCTCTCCAAACTGTGTCCGTGCAGTGCAGAGATGCTGGGCGACGGCTTATTTCTAATTCCTTCTCCTGGCAGTGGAATTGCTGATGCACCGCAGTCTGAATCTCTGGCACTTTGTCTGAACCGTAAATCGATGAGGGAAGCCAGGCGGCAGCCTCCATTTCCACTGCTGTGTGGGGTGATGGAGGTGAGGGAATACTGGCTGCGATGAGATGATGCTGGAGAACACACACTGAGTCGCCACATTCGTGGACTGGCACTGTTATCAGTACACATTCCCTCAGAGGCAGACGGCTCGGCCCGGACACTTTGACGGCCCAATCCGATGCATTTATAGGTTGTGTGTGATTTCTGGTTTCCAGCAGGAGATGACCTAGTGTAATCTCAGACTCCCATTCAAATAAGGCAGCCTCTATTTAAGGGCTCACGTGAAAACCAGGATTTGTGATTATCTCCGCTGGGAATATTTTTAGTGCTGGTCACCTCCCCAGCAGCAGAACTGAGTGGAATTAGCTTGGACTTTTGCTCACTAAGCCGGGGATTTCCTCTAAGGCGCCGAAGGACATTTTCCGATGATTGACGAGATTGTTGGGTGCTACATTTTGGATGGAAGGGCATTGCAGTTTGTCAGACGGCTGTGCTTTTCAGGTACTTTGACTGTTAGCTGATGGTGTTATCAACACAACTCTTGTAGAAAGTAGCTGCATTTCCATTAACTGTAGAATTGTGCAAATTGAAATTTCGAAAGTAAATCTGCTCAATGGAAACACACCAATGTAAAAAAAACAAGAACGTTTTTTTTCACCAAATGTTTTTGCACTATTGTGGTTTTTCAGCCATATATAAGCAATTTTTGCATCAGACGAGTCACGTGATGAACAGCCTGATGTGGTAGGAGGAACTGGCTCCACCAGATGTCTCTGTGCGTCACACAGTCCATAAAAAGTTGTGTGTCATTCCAACATGTTTCCTGTTCAGGCTGAGAACATCCTCAGGGTTGCCAGGTCTGATTGACAGTGTCCAGCCCAAACACAATGTAAAACCCCCCAAATCCCCCCAAAAACCCAGCAAAATCCCAACCACTATCAAAACTCATGTCAATAACAACAAACATATATTTGTATGCATATATAAATGTACAATCTGACATGTCCTTTAGGTCATTGATTGCTTTCATAGAGTTGCGACAATTCACAACATGCTTGGTCATCCTTTATTACATTCTGACCAGAACCAATCTACAAAGGACTGAACGATGTTCCACTCAGGAAGTCGCCCTTCTGTTTTACAATGCTGCTACGTAGTTACACCTGATTAACCAATAACTAATCATTGATGATGTCATGTTTGACAGATTCTAGAGATTTCAAAACAAACTATTTAAGTTAAGTTCAAGAAATTTAATTTATTAAAAGTTTTGTGCTTTTCTGCCACGTAATAAAAACTATTTGGAAAGATTTTTTCTCTGAACACTTTATAAAAACTACGCCAAATATAAAAAGCAACGCAAATTTTAGCAACCCATCCAAAACTTTCAGCAAGCTGCTTGTTGCATATTTAGCCACTTTAACATGGTGGAAGGCTTTCAGCTGGACGCAGCGTGAGTGAGACGGTACAAATATTGTACAAACGATGAGCAAGTAGCCGAGCTAACAGTGACAACAAAGGAGTAACATTTATCATGAAATGCCGTTTGTGCTAATTGGCTAATTATTAAAAATCATCTGAGAAGCAAGAGGATGAACTGCAAGTGATGAGTGGATTAATTCGACTCAATCCAGACAAAGGAAACAAGTCAGAAGTTACTGAGTTACTGAAAGACTTCAGATGCTATCACTGCTTGTTGACAGCAGCTCATTGTGAACTAGAGAGCATCACTGAGGGAATTTGAGGAACAATAGCAGCAGGAATACTACATTAAAAAGCAGCCATGTATAAATCATCATGTGTGTACTCCGGAGCACTTTGAGCCATAAAAACACTTCAATCACATGACATGTAGCCCAGATCTTTGTTTGGGTCTTTTTTTGTGGTGTTCTGAATTGAATGCAGTCCCCCGACCCCAGTCCAATCCAGTTAAATCATTATCTTATGCCCCCCCGATCCCTCGTGTTACTGCAGCTCTTCCAGGATGGGAAGATCTCAGCTCCTCTTTCTGTGTGTGGCGGCGCTGAAATGTTGTCTCTGTGTACTCGTGCATTTGTGCTAACATTCATTTTGAAGATTGTGTTTTGGCTCTCTGTTTGTCAGCGTAGGGGTCCTACATCAAAAGCCGCCTCTCTCAAAACAGATGAGTCCCACTCAGTTAGAGCTATGAATTAAACATGTATTTGCTTGTTTATGTGTCTTTGAATCCATGTGTGTGCATGTGTGCGCGCGAGCATCTGTTTTTAGTGCTTCACTTACTGTATTTGTTGTTTTTATCGCCGCAGGTCTACCTGTAAAAGTGCTCTGACCCCTTTTGAAAATAGACTGAGTCTAGTGCCAACTTATTGCAGATTCAAGTAACTATGTTGCCTTCAGTTTTAAAAATTACTATGACAAAAGAAATTTGACTTTGTAATTTAGCACCTTGAAATTGTGTCTCTGTCTCTTTAAGAAGCTCCTGCTCTTTCTGAAACCCCGTCTTCAGTAAGTCATCACAACATGGCTCCTCTATTCTTACACTTTAACAACATTTTTACCTGCGTTTCATTGATAAGTAGCTCCTATAATGAGCTCAGCTGATGTGCAGTTCCTCCAGTTGCTTGCTAATTGCTCCTGGCTAGTCTGAAGGAGCTGAGTGGGGAAGTCATGGGACAGCCTATGCCAGGGGTGTCAAACTCAATTTCACCAAGGGCCACTTCAGCATATTGGCCACCCTCAGAGGGCCACATTGACGGTATAAATCAGGAATGCCCAAGTGCCGTCGTCCTCCAGACTGCAACTTTTAGATGCATCCCTGCTAAAACACACCCCAGACAAAAGGTTGACTTCCCTCATTAGCAGCAACTCAGTTCTGTAGAGGTCTAGTAATGAGTCAATGATCCAGGTGTGTTAGAGAA
>CAEFZX010015710.1:0-10569 GCA_903066825.1 Alfaro cultratus | reverse complement strand
ATAAATAAAGAATTTTAACCAAAAACAACAAATAAAATTAATTATGAAGTTTCTTTAAGCAAAATTGTCCTTCAAAAGAGGGCTAGTTGATTTCAGTCCATCTAGAAGCTAATTTCAGGTTTAGTGTAAAGAGATTTGCTCCTATGCAAAGGTGACAGATGGGAAACTGACTGGAAACTTTGTTTACTCAACTCTCTCCTCACTATGGTAAAATACTGAATCCTTCATGGAAATTTTTCCCTCTGAATAATTAGAACAGCTAAAATTTTCCATTGTAAACAAGGAACTGGTTCATGCAAATATATTCTGTTAGTTCCTGCTGTTATGGTCACCTGCACCGTTTTTATGTTTCTCTTAATCACATAGCAAAACAGAAAGAAATTAATAAAAAATAAATAAAATTTAATCCGCAAAGTCCATCCAGACAATCTGAATACATAATCAGAAACATTTCTCTATATCCGAAACATAGAGGCAAAGTTTTCAAGCCTGCTGGTCATAAAAAGAACATTTTAGAAATGAAATGCTTTCAGCGTTAATGTGGCTGAATACATGTGTGTTGCACACTGAAAATATATATTCTATTTGATCTTCATTTCACTTTATATGCTGCCTTGCTCTGGTGGTTTTTCAAGGAAAATCCCAATAAAACACAACATGTTTGTAATGCTGTAAACTTTACTTCCTTGTGTCTTTATTGATAAATCTTCTTGGTTGGACTTGAATACAACCACATAAAGAACTGTTGTTGCTCTGACTTATTTTTCCTGATTATACAGAAAAAAGAAAGCAAAAAAGAAAAAATATATATAGATATTTCAGGTTATCTGCCCTATCTATGCATGTAAATTGTACAAAATATCTATCACAAGTCGACCTTTAGATATGAATTTAACAGTTCTATACTGATTCCTTTTGTCACTTCTAAGCCGTTTTCCCAAACGTCACTCAGGAATCCAACGATTGATCAGTTTAAATCAAGCAAATATATTTACCTGATGGTGTGACTCAAGATAAAGATCAAGAACAGCAACAAAAATACAAAATAAAATATTTCAATGTCTTCAGATGAACAAATCAAACCAATTTGAGGTTGATCCAGTAAGTAAAAAAATAAAACAGAAGTTCAAAACAAATAAAGTCAACTGTGGAAGCAAAAGCACAAAAAGATTAATTCGGTTTCTCCTGAATGTAGGCTCACCTGTCCTTTTATAAATAGGACAGTGAAGGAGGAGTTACATCACTAACCAATCCCCTGCTTAAGCAAGATACAAAAACATGTTTAGATAAAACTTATTCAATATATTGGCCCAACATAATCAATAATCAATAGGATTTAACACAAATTATCATTTTGGAAAACGTTGTGGATGCAACTATGTAAAGGTTCAAAGAGTTTTAACAAAAAAAGAGAAAGAAATGTGAAAACTTTTCCAAAACAGACAAAATAAATTTAGAAAGAAAACTGAAGCAAAAGCTGAAAATGATCAAATTAAACATGTTAAACAGGATGAACCATCTTCATGGTCTGACTTCATGAAATGATAAAAACTGTTTTCCCTCTGATGGAGTCTGTAATGTCTTGCTGAAAAACCATGTGATCATGAACAAAAAGGTAAGTTGTTTCAAACTTTTGCCAAATCAGACCAATAAAACCTTGGTCAGAGTTTTTAAATTGAGTTTGGATCCATTCAGAGCTGGTGCGTCTCCAGTGGGAAGCACAAAAATGTCCTAAATCACCTGAGTAACCAAAACAAATATCAGAGATATTTAATATTCCCTGTTCTACCTGGTTATCAAAGTCAAAACTAGGCTGTTTGATTTTGAAAAAATCAAATTTGCATTGTAAAATTACTTACCATACGCAGGAAATAAACCAGTATCAAAATCTGAAGTGGTTGAAAATTTCCATTTGGTGTCATTTAAATTTTTAGCAACAGAACATATTTGCATTCAAGATTAGTGTTAAGGAAATATTCTTGTTTGTAAAGGAAAACATGCAAAGAGCTTTGAAAGGAAGCTTGTACTTCAGTGAACTAAAAAACAAACATGAACAAAATCTGAGGGGAGATTTGAAAACATGACTGATTAAAATGAAAAAGAGATTAAAATTAATTTAACAATAAACACTTAATAAATACTTTTTTAAATGACACAAAACTTACTTTTTCTCCTGCTGGGAATTTGGTTCTAGACTCTGGTTGTGGAAATTCCTCCATTCGCTGAAGTTTCCCCTCGTTTTTTTCTTTTACTTTGTCCTTGTAAACGAACCATTTTGTAATGTATTTATGGTTGATTTATTTTAGTAGTGAAGTATTTTATAGAACTATGGCAATCATCAGAAAATCCTCCAGTTTCATGTATAACATGATTGTATTGCTTATTTTTGAAAAGGTTTATTTTCATTATTGGTGGATCTGATCTCTGCAATCAAAAGTAACAAATTATCCCCCTGATTGAACCAGTTTGAATACACATTAACATTAATCATCCAGATGTTCAGCATTTTAAACATCAGCAGTCACAAAAAGGTGATGAGATTAGTACAAACTCAAACCCTTTGACATTTCAGCCTCACGTGTTTGGAGGAAGAAGGAAACAGTCCATATTTGTCTGGACCTCGTTTTGCATGAATAGCTGCGTTGGACCACATGTAGCTGATCAGCCTGTGGTTCTGCTGAGCCCAAGTTGTTTTCATAGCTTGATCTGTAATGTCGGGTCTTGTGCAGTCTTATAATAGTTTTGGATTTTTCATAGTTTAGTTTTATTTTGTTGTGATGTTTTTGTCTAATTCAGTTAATTTTAATTAGTTTTTAGATTGTTGTTTAGTTTTTATTAGTTGTAGTTTTAGCAAAGCAACCCCAGGCCATCATACTGCCACCACCATGTGTGTCTGTTGCGATTATGTTATTTTTCTCTGAAATCCTTTGTTAGTTTGAATCTCATTAAGGAATATATGATCTTTTAGTCTCCTTCGCATTGTCAGACAAGCGCCATTGAGATGATTTATTAGTTGAATGGGTCTGGTAGTAATAAGATCTGGGTGTGGTCAGTGAAAAGGATGAAAAAATCTAGTTAATTTTTGTTCATTTATAATTTAATAAAGGAATAAGACGGTCAGGCTTAATGAATGAAGTCATAATTTGTCTGAACTTGTTTTATGATCTGAAATAATTGTGGTAAAAAAGGAAGAACTGAAGAAAAACTATGATAGAACTGATTCTTTTCACTCTATTTGTATGAAGGTTTTAATTGCTGCATAAATCATAATGGAACACCTGGGACTGTGGCGCCACCTGCTGGAATAAAATAGAAATCGCTGCATTTGGTCGAGTTGTGCAGCAGAACCTGTTTCTGCTTTTCACTCATTTGTTGGTTTGTTGCATGTTTTCTTCAACAGAAAATTAAATGCATGTAAAATTAAACCTCATAATAGAGTGTTGTGTATAAAAAACGACAAAATGGCTAAAATTAGTTCATTTAAGTAAGAAATTTGGTTTTTAAAGCTATTCTATAAAGTTTAAAAACCACTTGGTTTAATATAAAGCAGAAAAAAGAACATATGCACTGTAAAAATGTAACTAATGACAGAAATAAATAAATAATAAAAATGATTTATTTTTAAATGTGTTTAATGTTCCAGCACTAAACTCTTATTGTTACATTTTATTAGAGCCGTTTATCATGTTTGACAATAATTACCTTACCTTCTTTGTTGCTGTGACTGAGTATGTGAAATTCATAGAAATACTGAAAACATTAAATACAATGAACTAGTTGATTTAACCTTGCAATACCTTGAAAAATTAAGTTATTATATTAACAGCTATAAATGGATTTTCTTGTCTTCTAGTACATTAAAAGCTTAAAGTTTTAGATGTAATAAGGAAGCATATCCAATTTTTATACATTTTATTCATGTAATATTAACATGTCACATAAAAGCATAAAAATTACATTTCCTGAAACATAAACTAAATATTCATTTTAATAGCATGTTATAGTGTTTATATATATATATTTCCTTGTTTTTATTCCATATATTCTACATATTTATTCAATAAAAATAAATGTTTTGATTAATTCTGAGTTTGTTTTTTGGAAGTTACTGGTAATATGTTATTATGAATTTTAAACGTAATTTGTAAAATATAATCGTCCATCAAGTTGTGAAATGTATTCAGTTTGCTAGATTTCTCAAAGAAGGAAGTTGCTCATCTCTTCTGAGGTTTTTCTGTCGTTTCCTTCAGTAGTTTTTGGTGCAGCGCCGCCACAGGCGAGGAGGGGAACTGGTTTTCTCAATTCGTTTGGATTGTTTGATTCAGTGCAGTGTGAAAGTGACCCACATGAGCTAAAAATGTAACAAATGTTGCAACTTTGGTCCCCATTTAAAACGAGTCTACAGGACTATGAAGTATGAGAACACCGGATGGTCCAAAACACACTCAGTATGTATCTGTGCACATCCCTGTTGGCATATCCAACAGTCGTAAAAGTAGCTTCAGTCAGGAGTGTTTTATCTTCTTTACCACACATGACTTTTCCTATATAATGATACATCCACATATGATTTCTTTTAAGGTTTTTGCTTCAGACAGGTGCAGAAGCCTCGCCGTTTCTTTCATTTCTTGAAGTTCCAACATTTTCATCAGAACTGCATAAGCACCGGGAGCCACACAAACAGATCACATAAAAACCCGTCAACCCTAATATTATCCAGAATCCAATGAACTAAAAAACAGACAAAAAAGAGAGACAAATGTAAAAATCATATTTCAATAACACAGCAAACTACTCATCCTCTAAATGGTACCCAAGTCCAGTCCTCGAAAGCTGCTGACCTGCATCCCTGCTCCAACACTTCTGATTTAGAAGATGAGTTACAGCTGACTTCTGTCACAGCTCTGCAAATACTGCTAATGAGCCACTCATATGATCCAGGTGTGTTAGAGGAGGAACGTAACAGTTACAGGGTGATAGTTATTGAAGACTGGACTTTGGCACCCCTGGTCTAAGCTGTAGGTTCTTCAAATCTCATAAAAACATAATTATATCTTACCTGCGACTCAGAATACCACAGCTGGGTTTTGGCCAGTAGCTCCTGAGATGAGTTGGAGTTGCCTGTGTCTGGTTTACACCATTTAAGAGGTTCATTGTTCTCAATTGTTTTATAGGTTCCAGTCCAACTGGTCTTTACACAGGCGTAATAACGACCATCAAAAAACACAATTATCAACCATATTGTGGCTGAAATAATGGTGATACTAACAGCCTTACAGACTAATTTACAGTCAAATGTACTAAGTGATTTACAGTGGCACTTAATGGCAAACATTAGTAAACAGACTACGATTGGTGGAACAATGAAACTTGGCAAAGAATGTAATTGATTGTATCTAGAGTCACAGAGACATGCAAAATCTACTTCCACCAGTTTCTCAAACGCCAACTGGATCAATCCAAAGCTTAGAGTAGTTGCTACTGGGCTTTTGGAAAATTCTCCTTTCAGTTTAGAAATCCAGTTGTTCTTGAAATCCATAGTTAGCTCTATAATTGGGAAACACAGAGAGAGAAGTGAAATTATTGAAGCAATAGAAATACTTTTAACAGTGTACACCCAAGTGTAATTTACAATGTTTTAATACTTATTTCTTTTGGTGGTAAATGCACTGCATGCATCTTTATTCATGAGTTAAAATGTGCTCAGTTTGACAAAAGATACTGTTTGTGAGAAGAGAAAGATTCATCCATCCTGTACTTCTTGACTGAAACTGGGCTGGAGGGGCACCAGTTTAAGAAATCCCCAGACCTCTCTGCCTCCCAGTGTAACCAGTCCAGGTTACTATGACAGTAGTGGACAAAGTACTCAGCTCTAGTACAATACACATTCACTTCATGTACATCTGGTATTGATACTCATGATCAAATCTTATTCAGTTACAAGTAAAGATTGTTCAGTACAAGTTTGTTCAAGTTAAAATACTTAAGTACTGACTTTTGAAAATACTATTGAATATGCATTTAAAACTATTCAAGTATTCAAAAGTACAAGTTACATTTTCTAATATTTTCTGAATGTTTTTACAGAACCTTGTAACCTGTTGAAACCACCCGATGATGTATTAACATGTAAAAATAACAGCTATGTTCATTATTTTTATTTAAAAGATCACACCAACAGCAACGCTGGCTATTGCTTTTCCCGTAGTATTTGCTCGATTAATATATCACTTCACAGACAGCATGGGCTTTCTCCCATTCACTTGGATTTCTCCAGTAGATTTTCCACAGGGCCAATCAGCGAACAGATGGAGAAGTTGTGACATTGATTTTCTGTTTCTGTTTTAGAACTGTNGTTTTAGCAAAGGCAGCAGAAGAAATGAACAAATCCGTTCAGACTGTGCTTGCCACCTTCCAAATATCTAACATTAATGGCCGCCTGCCCTCCTCTTTCAGCTTGGCACTTCCCCTTTGCAGTGGAAGACGGTTGTTTACAGAACAGGCGATTCTGGTAAGCTTCATAGCGTCGAACTGACACATTGTATATATCACAGACAAACAATTGGGAAACTTTTAAAACTTCAACAGAAAGCCAAGAAGAAAAGATGGACAGGCAAATAAAGGTGAAAAGATGATTTAAAAGAAGTTTGTATTTTCATGATGGACCGGAGAGATGTGGGCTTGATAAACGAGTAAAGAATCTGTTGGTGTGAAACTGGAGTTAAAAGCTTCAGTCGATTCGCTTTGTTGAGATTTTCAGTTAAGCACAGCTCTCTAAATGCCTCAACAAGGTATGATGTAGAAGGTTAACGTCCTGATTATGCAAGAAAACTAAATATATGTTGACATTTTAGTTTATCTCTACATGTCATTCATACAAAATATTGCCAATCACATGTCCACCTTCTAATGTCAATTTAAGATGTTAGACTGAAACTCTTTTGTCAGCCCTGCAGCATTTACAGATACAAAATCACTCAGGATCCTAAAGATTGACTCATTAAAATTAATCAAATATATTTACCTGATGGGTTGAGTCAAGATAAAGATCAGAAGCAACAAAAATACGAGAGTAAAACTCTTCAATGTCTTCAGCAGAACAAATCAAACCAATTTGAAGGTGAAAATGAATATTATAGATCCAAACAAATAATCAACTGTGAAACCAAAAGGGAAAAAAGATGAAAAAGAGATTCAAGTTCTCCTGAAGATACAGGAACTTTTTATAAGTATTACAGTGAAGGAGGAGTTACATTGCTAACCAACCCACTGCTTAATCAAAATAGAAAAAAGTGCCTAAATGCATCTTCTTTAATTTATAACTGATCCATATTCAATAGGGGAATTTAACACAAAAACCAAACTAGCATTTTCTACTATAATGTGGATCTGACTTTCCTCTATTTAAATATCTCAAGATAAACAAAGAAAACGATGTGAAAAGTTTCCCCAAAAGACAAAATACAATTTGAGAGAGAATTTTAGACAGGTTAAACCATAAGTTGCTATCATCATCATCTTATTGCGTTAAAGGGTAAAAACTGTTTTTCTTCTGATGGTCTGACCAACAAACCATGTGAGTGTTTGTGTTTCTCTCCTAAACCTTGTTCAGTCTGAGGAAGAGTTGAAGCTGCAAAAGGTGGACCAACGTCTACACAAATCATAAAAGTTTAGCAAACTGTATAATAAAAATGTATGTATAGTTTTTTAATGTATAGTTTATTTATAATTTGTATAATTTATCAACTGTTGCTAGAAACATGTGAAATTGAATCTTCCCATTCATTTTAAAGAAAGACAATCTGTTCAAACCCAGGAATATTCTGTATTCAACGTGCTGCCTGGTTATCATGCTACCTGGTTATCATGCTACCTGGTTATCATGCTACCTGGTTATCATGCTACCTGGTTATCATGCTACCTGGTTATCAAAGTGACTCACATAAGTACAAACACATATATACACATATACAGATATTTGATTCATCCTTCATTCTTTATATTTGCATTGTAGAAATAAATTATTTTACCGTGAGCAGAAAACAAACGCTCCTTCTTGGTGGTGTGGCTAGGTTTTTCTGCTATAATTGTACCTTTATTCCTGTTTTGTTTCATTTTCATTTTTCAACCGCAAAACATATTTGCATTCCCAGATTACCTTTAGGTAAATGTCGGTGTTTGGAAAGGAGAGATGCAAAGTGCTGTAAAAGGAGGCATGTTGCTGAGAGAATGAAAAACAAACATAAAGGTGGTGTGAAAAAGTGACTAATAAAACAAGACTGGTTCTTTATTAAACTTAATTGAGGCCAACTTTAAGTGATTTTGTTAGTTTTTCTCCTGCTTGTGTTCACTGCTGGGCATCCAACTCTTTCCTTCGCCAATTTGCACTCTAATGTTTTCACTTCCTTCTTTTGCTTTGTATCTGTAAATAATCCATTTATATCAAATTACTTGTCTTTGTGTTTCGGTTATTTTTCAACCATGGAGAGAATCAAGTTGTGCTGCATATTTTCTGCACACGTTATTTTTGTGGATTTGATGTGTTTGACATGGGCTCAGCCCGCTTTGTTGGGCCTTGTTTGCATGAATAATTGCATTGCGTGAGATGCAGCTGATCAGCCTGCGGTTCTGCTCAGGTGAAATAATAAAAGTCCATGTTGCTTTGATGGATTCATCTGCAATGTTGGGTCTTCATCAGGGTTATAATAGCTGTATTTTTGTTATAGTTTAGTTTTATTTTGTTGTGACTTTTTGTTTGTCAAATTTGAGTCTTATTAAGCAATATGTGTGACCTTTTAGTCTCCTTCATGTTGTCAGAGAAGCTCACTTGTGGTGATTTATTAGTTTAATGGGTCTGGTAGTAATGAGATCTGGGTGTGGTCAGTGAAAGGATGAAAACATTTAGTTAATTTATGATTTAATAAAGGATTAAGATGGTTTGAATTGTGGTTTTGGCTTAATAAATTTGGCATTTTGATCACTATTGTCTAAACTTGTTTCATGATCTGAAATATTTGTGGTAAAAAAGGAAGAACTGATAATAGAACTTTTCACTTTATTTGTATGAAGGTTTTAATTTCTCCGTGGATAATAATGGAACAACTGGGACTGTGGCGCCACCTGCTGGGAAAAGTAGGAATAGCTGCATTGGGTCGAGTTGAGCAGCAGATTCTGCCTCTACTTTTCTTCATTTGTTGGTTTGTTGCATCTTTTCGTCAACGGAAAATTAAATGCATCTGAAATCAAACCTCAAAGTGAAGTTTTACTGAGTCCTGTGTATAAAAAATGACAAATATCAACTATTGGCTAGAATTTGTTCATTTAAGTAAGAAATATTGCACTAAAAGCTTTTCTATAAAGTTTAAAAACAAACACTTGGTTTAATATAAAGCACAAAAAAAGCATTTGCACTGTAAAATATCAGTGACATAAATAAACAAATAAAAATTATTTATAATTAAATATGTTTAATGTTCCAACACTATTGACTCCTATTGTTTCATTTTATTATGAAAACTGTTCATTGTGTTTGATTATAATCATCTGTTTACCTTCTATGTTTCTGACTTTGCTGAGTATGTGAAATAAATAGAAGAACAGAAAATATCCATTAAATACATTTGAACCAATTGCTCTAACCTTGCAAAACATGGAAAAAATACCAAGTTAAAGAACAATATATTAACAATTATTGATTTTCTTGTTGTCTTAAAAGCACAAGAAAGTTTCAGAGGTAATAAGGAAGCATATCCTATTTTCAAATTTTATTCATTTGATACTAACATGTCAAATGATAGTATGAACATCAAAAACCTGATAGCTGTTTCAACACAAAACAGGCAATAAAAAACTATATAATCTTTGCTATGATATGTCACTCAAATGAGTCAATATACTTCCCAAATCATTTTTAACTACATCCATCATGTATCAAATCAGGTCCTAAAATTTAATATCATAAAGTTTATGTAAACTTTACTGACATAAAGTTTATGTAAGTAGCATTTAAAATTTAAGATCAGATAACAAAACCAAGGAGAAAAAAATATATATATTCTCACATAATCCTTTTAGAAATAAAATAGATTAAAGATGACCAGGTTTTTCTGTTTTGCTTGTCATGTTTCTGCACCGGCTTATTATCTATGAACATTTTTTTCAACTTGATGTATAACGGTTTAAAATATTAATTTTCTCAGAATATAATATTTAAGTTCTTCACCTACATATGTATGAAAAATAGACCAAACCACAAACAAAATAACAATGAAATAGAGGAAAACGACTGATAGCTTAAAAATACTTTCACATTAATAATAAAATATTTAGAAACTATAACTGCAGTTAGATGGGTTGTATGGTATGAACAATTAATTATAATCAATTATAATACATTTATAGTACGATCATGAGTTGTGGTGATGCTGATGCTCCCAGGTATGGAGAGTAAATGGAGATTAAACACACTTCTTTGTGTCATGATCTTTAGATATCAGGTTTTTATCTTCATTTTTTCTATATATATATATATATTTGTAAAAAAAAAAAAAAAAAAAAATATATATATAT
>CAEFZX010015709.1:0-21721 GCA_903066825.1 Alfaro cultratus | reverse complement strand
ACATCCGTTTGAGCAGGGCGAGCCCTCCCGATCCATCGTCCATCAGACGCTCCGTTTAATAGTTTATATATATTTTTTTGTCTTTAAATGTGTAGTTTTCCTCTTTTCCTAAAAACGCACCTCTCGTGATTTCATCAGTGGTTGGTCTTGGCAGGCGTGTAGCTCCCCGGTGCTATATTTCTTTAGCGTCCAGCCGGATGTCCAAAAACAAATCAAAACAAAAGCAAACAAACTTCATCCCGGCCAAAAACTTCCGACGCTCCCCTCTGGGTGGATCCGTCCCGAGGTGAAGGTTCTCTTTTACTTTCAGAACCTTCCCGCACCGTACCTTCAATTAATTTTCTTACAAAAACTCTGCTGCTGCCACAGCTTCATACACGCCACCATCACTCATCACACTCAGGTGCGCCACAAGCCCAATTAAAACACTTGAGCTGGCAGTGCCCCGCCCCCACCGGTGACCCATCAAAGGTGCCAAAAAAAATAAAAACAAAAAAAATAAATAGACAATCAGGAGACGGAAGCAAAATGGGAGGATGTAACAGTATGAAGATCAGAAAACATGAGTGTGTACTGATCAAAAACTCTCCTCTGTGGTTTAAACAAAATTATTTAAACCACAGAGTAATTCTAAAATTTGATCATGACAACTTGATAATGTTATTTAAACCTTTGAGTATATGCCCAACAAAACGCATCAAATCTTGATTAATTAAAGAAACCCACATGTGGTTTTGCTGATTATTCAAATTGTATCAATGCTTCTATTAATTCAAATGCAGCTAATTTTGCTGGAGCACCTGGCTGCCTTGGACAAAAAGACAATGGCACACCCCGGCTGTAGGATCCAGGACACACAGCAGGAGGATCTCATTTGTGTGTGCTAATGAGCATGATGTCAGTGCTGCCTATTAATGAACACGCAAACTAAATAAAGCAATCTGATTTTCCCCGGGAGAAAATAATAACATCATTACACTATTATTAGGGACAAATAACCTTCACATTAAATTATTTACCGAATGCAAATTAGCTTCATATAAATGGCAATATGAAATTATGTTGTCATAGTTACCACATTATTTAAAAGGTTTTAAGATGACTTTGGGATGAAATCAGCAACAGAGTGCATGTTCTCCATCTGCAACAGGTCAAGTTCATTGAATTAGAGTAAAATCTAAAGTATGCAATCAAGGTGCACAAACTAAGTAATGACATAGCTGCCAAATAAAAAAAAAACAGTTGACAATGTTTCCCATTTCAAATTACTATGTTTCTGTCTTTTAGTGTTCAATGTTCATTTTAAATCATTGTCCACCTGTCGCCACATGAAGCACATTCAAACAAAACCTTTTAATTGAGAGCTGTTCAATTAGAATAACCAGTAATTTTATCCCATGGTGAGTTAACTCATACGCCTACCTGATGAATATACAGTTTTGGTGATATTACAGAAAAAACACCCAAATCTTAAGATCTTCATAACAGCACGTTGCTGTACGAAAGTCATTTCATGCCAATGGTGTGTGGTGAACGAGAGGGACATCGAAATATTTAGATAGCAACTTCACTAAGTTTTTCTTCATTTAGTTCGGACATAAATATACAAATTATACAGCTGAGTATTGGAGAAAGAATTTTACAAACTTTAGGCTCACATTAGCCTGTTTATGCTTTCTATCGTTGCTCATAACATTACCTGTGTTATGTCCTCTTTCCTCAGTTTTGGTTTGCTCCCAAAACAAATGTTTTAATTGTTTCATAATCCTGGGGGGAGGGTCATATTTCCAAGATTAGTAGATTTGGACAACTAATTTTCCATATTTATCATCTTTTTATTGTTAAGAAACTAATCTGTTCTTTGTTTACAGCCATGAAGAGCATTTCATTCAAATATGGAATGAAATGCTCTTGAGGTTGTGACTCACAAATCTCTTTATTTTAGAAAAATGTGTTTCAAAATTACTTGATTGTTTGAAAAATAATAAAAAAGCAAATTGTTTATCGGTTATGCATTTATTACATTTGTTTGGCTCTTAAATTGGCCTTGTACAGATGTGTCTGTGAATCACAATGCAGGTCACGTATACAGAAATAATATTATGAAATATGTGACTTTTGTTTGCAACATATAAACATATTGATTTGAATGCATTCCCTTATTAAACTTTCCATCACGCTCAGATATTAGGATTTAAATATGTATTTTGAGGAGGTGGTGGCTCACAGCTTGCACAATGTTAAAATGGCTCAGGGGAAATGAGGTTGCATCTATATTCTTGTCAGGATTCAAAGCCGACGAGGGCATGGTGATAGCAGAGTGCTGAAAGTCAAGGAAACAAACCTATTGGAGGCGCGGGTGTGACTTCCCATGTGTCCTAAATGAAGAATACGTATGCTTCCAACACAAGCCCATACCCACGTACTCATCCATGAATACCAAACAACATCAAAGTAGTTGTCAGAGCGACGCAGTGTAATTTAGTGGGAGTACAAAATGGGTTTTGATTATAAGCCTGTGGAAGAATAGCTGACCCTCTTTTCGTGCACTGAGAATATGTAGTTCATCCACTCAGTTTCTCTGGTCCTTCACAGAGTAATGAGAGCCTGAGTGAACCAGTGGACCTTAGTCCCAGAGCTGTTAACCTCTCACAGCTTGAAGTGCGACAGCCACAAAGGTTTCACAATGAGAGCTAAAGGTCCCAAAGGCCTTGTGAGCCCTTCTAGGATTCTGCCAACTGGCAGAGGAGTAATTAACACTTGACTGTTATTTTCCTCATTAGAACTGAGAGAGTACTGATTAGTATGGACACGAGCCACGCCATAGCCGTTAAATCACACCAGATGTTAAACTCAGACTACATAAAATGGTTCCTTTTAACATGATTGTTGTGTTGTATTAATGCATTGATACAACACACATAGGATGCAGATAAAAATGATGAGACTATTTTAACAATCACCAGGCAGTCCAGCACAGAAGCTAAATTTGAAATATATTCTCTGAACTACACAGCTGTTTCAGTAATGAATGCAGTTTTCACACGATTCAGATGTTTAGATGTAGAGGTTAGATCTGCTTCAAGGTTACAAAATGCGAAAGCAAATTTTTTATTTTTGTGGTTGAAATTCCCTGAAATGAACAAGAGTGCACTAAAATTTTTAGATCTAAAAGTATCACAGTCAGTTACAGCAATCGCTTAATGGCAATTGCTGCTGCCAAGGGAGACACAACCAGTAATTGGGTTTAGAGGGAATAACGTTTTTACAAAGGGCCAAGCTGGTTTGGTAGCATTTTCTGTATTTTAACCATCTACTATTCTTATAGTAGAAGGTAAAAATAGCTTTATTTATTTATTTATTTATTTATTTTTACCTTTTTTAGTATACTAACTCTGCTGTCCTTTTAGGATACCATTTATTTGTTTTTGTTTATAATAAAGTCACAATGGGGATTATTGATCCTTGAATACCCTCCCATTTTTTAGAGTCTGACTCTAATAATAGGAATATTACATCAATAACTGCTGCCACCACAAATCCTATTCTGCCATCTTCCATCATACATTGTGACAAGAGTGACTATCAAGACTTGAATATTGACAGCACACAGTGGGACACATTCAAGTCCTGCATGATTTTGGAAAAGCCTTTATGTGGAAGGCTTTGCATAATACATAAGGGTTACATGAATGTACTCTTGCTCGTCCAAAAAGAGCTAGTCAACAAAAGAAGTTTTATTTCAAAGAAATTATTTTCCTTGTATTGACCCAGCTGGACCTCTTTGGATTTCTTTTACAGTTAGATACTCAGGCGTCCAGGATGACGGATGAGAAGGACGCCCAAGTTTGTCAGAAGCTATTCTGCACTCACATCTGTCAGCAAACTGTTCTTTTAAGGCAGATAGAAAGAGAAAGACAGGACCAGGGTGAAATGACAGAGATGGAGAGAATATGAAAATGAAAAATATGAAATAAATGGAGACCAAAGACAACATGATAATGGAAACCTGAAGGTGAGAAAACAGGTGGGAAAGATGAGTGAAGGTAGAGGGAAAAAGATTAATAGAGACAATGGAGTCCCGTGATCGTGAACCTAGTCTGCCGCTCAATTTAGAAAAAAAAGAAATGAAATAACCTTTTTTAATAGCACTACAGCAAACAGATGAACACTGGCACATTCTGAGCTCAGAGTAAAGAAACCGAATGCTCAGAGAGATGTGCAATGACCTTCAAGCTGGACTCAGGATTCTTTCAGCGTCTCATTAGCAAGCTGATTAGAGAACGCTCCGCTAGGAAACATTGCTTTGTTCAGCAAAGTAAATATTCCTACAGTTGCTAGAACCTTGACTGAACACACAACCCACTAAAAGTGAGCTTTTATGAAACACAAAACAAAGCAAAAGCAGTTTGGCCCATTAGAAAACACTTTGGCGGTTTTAGTGGACTGGAGATAGTGACATGTTTTATACCATTTCCTCTTAAAAAATATGGAGGAAATCTATTTAAGTGGTCGGTCATGCAACTCAATAACAAATTCAATCTTGAGAAAGTGACAAAGCTGCCACATCTTTATTAGTTCTATCTTCTACTTTAATAAAAGAAGTATAATATTTGTAAAGGTTTCAAAGGCTCATGCCTTGTGTTGAGCCATTACTTCTACAAAAGTTAAACAAGAAACTACATACACGGAGTTTCCAAATTGTTCTGCGAGCAACCTTGAGCAATCTCAGCAATAGTAAATATAAATCTACTAGTAAAATAGTTTTAGTCAAGTCTAAGTACAAAACATGTTCCAATGTATCCCAGTAGGGCTCAGTTTAGTGAATAAATGGAAGAGACTGTAAAAAAAATCTTTCAAGATGTATTCTTTTGAGAAACAGGAAGGGATTTTGATCATTTCAACAATGAGAATAAGACGTAAGAGAAAAGTTAAATGTTTATGCCATGTAAAGGCAGATTGTTTTATTCATACTTTTAAAATTTGACATTTGCCTTTTAAGAGCAAAATTCCTTAAAGATTCAGTTATGATCTGTTAATGTGTATATTTTTCATTCTGCTATAAATGTCTATTATATCAATACAACTTTCTGCATACTGCAGTGAGTGAATTTGTTGGTGGCTGGCGATGAGCGTTTCCGCTGCACTGCAGTGGCAATATTCTTTATAACTTTACCTTCCCTGCCTGTTAGTATAACACATACACATCTATGGCCTTATTCTGCCAAACAAACTCCACAGAGACCAAAGTTTGAATTTATTAATGAATCTAAAATTCTGCCAAAAACTTCTCTGTCTCTTGACCTCAGAACTCAATTTCCCATGGTACCTGATTGGATTGGAGTCAGAGCCCCACCAGAAACTGAGGAAAATCTAATGCATCTCAAGTAAAGAAACATGCTGACAGTCCCCAGTGAAAGAAACACTGTGCTCTGTTCGCAAAGCGCAAGCCCAGCACTAAGAGGAGTTGTGAAGAAGATAGGTGTGGTTGATTTTCTATCCAAAGAAGGGGAAAAAAACTAAACTTATTTTACAGTAACTGTTGTTCGGTTGTATAACACTAGCAGCTTTATTGTATGTGCAGCACTTTGGTCTTGCTGAAACTTTAAATGCAGGTTAGGTGAGGCTCAGTGGAAGGAACTCTTCTGACTACTTCAATTTGTGGGTTCAGATGATGTTTTACCCAATGTGTTTATGCAATCTTGGAACATCTAACCCTTGTTCTTTTTTGATGAACATTAGTTTTGGCCTTGGAGCTTCCCAATGGAT
The DNA here is from genome assembly GCA_903066825.1 of Alfaro cultratus. NCBI lineage: Eukaryota > Metazoa > Chordata > Actinopteri > Cyprinodontiformes > Poeciliidae > Alfaro > Alfaro cultratus. The sequence goes on along the minus strand of CAEFZX010015709.1, from coordinate 15,952 downwards.
GTAGTTTCTGGATGGTCTTGCTCTCGTAATTTAACGATGATTAAACTATAATTTTTAGTTTAAATAAATACAAATTTAAAATGGCTTTCTATGAACATGAGGCTAAGCAATGTCTATACATTAACCCACAAAAAAATCAAGTAATTTGACTACAAACTAATTAAATCACTGCAAACTCATTTGTAGTCAAATTAATGTTGCTAAATTTAGCTTCTAAAGTCAAATAAGATATTGTTTGCCGTCTTTGTATGTTTGCATTTGAAAATGTGTAAAAACCCAAATTTGTCCATCCTTAGAATTAATTATTTGATTAATTGTGAACAAGCACAAGCTTTTATGCAGCAGAGTGAATAAGTTGTGGACATAAGGCTATCCCAATATCTATTTTTTTTTTTTGACAGTGTTAAGCCTCTTTTGTATTACACTGAACTGTGCTAAAAGAAAAAAACTAATAGCATGAAGAAACTAATTCATTTTCATTCATATGTGACATTAATGATGTTTACAACCCTTGCTGTCTTCCTTATTACCATGAAAGTTAGTTAATTCCCAGAAGCTGCAACTTTGCTCATTTTTATCCATCTAAGCTAAGGAAATTAAAAATTTTATACATTTAATCAAATGTATACATCTGTTCTCTTGGGCTTTTGCTAACAAAAACTGATAGGAGAAATGTAACCAATGGAATTTGGAGTACTTGGGGATCCTGAAAATACTTCTTAACCCTTTAAATGACATGAATTGGCAACATGCATGACTGTAAAGGAATTGTTTTCAATGTGTGTGACGCAGTCGGTCCAGTTCTCCCCAGAATGTTTTCTGCTGCTGTGGATTCGTTTTAATAGGTGTGCCTACACTGCTTCCTGCTTATCACTACCTGACATATTGAATTATTATATAGTACCCTGAGGAACATGGTTTCCACTGATTTCAAACTAATGGCATTTCACTGAAACTGTTAGCTCCATTTTTGTAGCGATTTATTTGTAAGTTGAAGGCTTTAGTGCTCTTTAGCTACTCTGTCTCTTATTCATCTGAAGGACTTTTGCCCTCAAGTACATTATTGCAGCTTGAGATAAATCTTTATATACTTTATTTACCTATAAGGACTATCACAAGAAAGTCAACAAAAATAATGAATGTCTGTCTGTCAAATATTCTAAGTCTGTAGTTCATAGCTTTCTTAAAAAATTATACTAGAAAAGGGAAAAAAATATTTCGCAAGTCTGTGCCCTCTGTCACAAGGTGTTAAAACAAATTAATAATTTAATTAAACAAGCAAAACACTTCAGATAGCTTAATAAAAAGTCTACTCTAAATGTCTCATATCTCTGGTCTGTATGCTCAGTAGTAGCAGGCTCATTGTTTGCCTCACTCTCAGCATCTGGACAGAGGTTAAATAATGAGGAAAAAAAACTTGTTTTGTACTTCTTGGTAGGATTTCAAACTGCAAGCAGAAAACCTTTGTTCCATGAAGTGAAAGAAAACCAAAGGAGATCATTATAAACAAACAAAGCACTATCATAACTTTGATTGACCTCAGTGATCTTTTGTTCTTAACCAATTTTATCTCTTGAGCTGCAGGCATCTACAGCTCCAAGCTCATCTGGCTTCATATGCTAGTACACTGTTCTCTGTGACCCTAATAAGCTGCAAGGAAAGGACAATTCAGGTTTCTAATCAGTCGAGGTTAAATTCCAAGCAGGTTCCCAATGGGTTTTAAGATGAAGCCGTAACTTCCTGCCTACTGTCAGCTTGACCATGAAGCCTCTTTCAATGTAAATGTATTCATATATACCTGCAAGTGATGGTGGTGAGACTTTGACTTGAGTTGCAACAAAGAAAACTGACTAGTGTTTTTAAGATTCAATACTTCATATAATATAGAAAATGGTAATATCTATCTATCTATCTATCTATCTATCTATCTATCTATCTATCTATCTATCTATCTATCTATCTATCTATCTATCTCAAAAGACATTATTAAAGTGTTGAATAAGAATACAAAGTGCTGGCATTTATTGGTTTAAAAAACATTTATACTTCAGAAATTGGATAATCTTAGCAAATTCAGATGTGAGATGTAAAGGTTGTTGCTATTGTTGTGTCTCCCTTTACATTGTCTGCAGTTAAGTGTGTTTAGATTTTATTTTGTTATTTTTTATATGTCTGTGTAAAGGCCCAGTGTCATGTGTTCTCCTTTCGAGCAAAAAGTGCCAAATTGGAATGATGAAGTAACTATTGTGTTCTACTTTATCATTTTAGATCTATTTCAAGATAGAGAATTGAATGTATGAGGTGAACTTTCTTCCAACACTTAAGTTATTTTGAAACTCAAACATAATTGCCATGCAAGAAACACCCTTTAAATTAGAACCGCATATTAAACTCTCAGCTGTTGTTCAAATACTGCCTCAGGAACGGTATCACCTGTCGCTGTAGTGAGTGGAATCCCTTCCAAAGAATTTACTCTCGCCAAGATGTTTGTCTAATCAAGAATATAATATCCAATAAATTTAATGAAGAACTTATCTGTTGAATTTTATGGCTGCTTTAGACACTGTGAGGCATTCAATGATTATTTTATCTTATGTGTTCCTTTTGTCTCTCTTTCCTAACAGTAAATGTTCAAAAACCGTTTGAACCTTACTGATCTTGTCTGGACTAGCTTGTGAACATGGATTATTTCACAATTTTGCATTAATGTATGCAATGAAAGAAACACAGGAGGAGTTTTTGTCATGAACAAACACGCATGACTTTCTGACCAAACAGTTTTGCATGAAGAGGAGGACAAAGGTTGTGCCAGTGCGATTGTGACAAGAAGGAGCAGACGATATGAGGTTGGAAACAAAATGAGGCAATTTTTTGACATAAAACTCTGACAATGACAAATAACTTTGGCAGTTTAGCAGGACTCTTTATGCTTTGAGTGCATGACAATCAGGCAAGCAACCCAGGAACCCCATACTTCTGCAGAACTCTCCACAAAATACCTTGAGAGACAAGGTAAAAGGAGTTCTCCAGACCCATAAAATATATCTACAGCCAAATTTCGTAGATGAGATCTATTCCATTTTTCTGCAGCCAGGATAAAAGCTAAACTGCAGCCCTTTAATCCAATGTTGGACAATCTTTCTGAGCCTACTTTTTAAACCTTTAGACTGGCACTTTACAGCTGTTGTCTCAATCTTCCATGGAACATGGAAGCACAAGTCTAACAATGTCCAGAGCCTTCAGCATTTTGAAAAAAAACGTGTTCTTCCTTGGCCTTGTGCTGCTTTATCCCCACTCTGGTGACCTCTGCAGAGGTACTTTGCAGCATTAGTCATTTATTACTTTTGGAAGAAAAACAAAAGGTACCAGGCACTGTTTTTAAAAAAAAAAATGAGGCATGAAAATTCAATATTTATTCTGCAGAGACGTCAAGAGACATTTCGGTTCGCTGCAATGTGTAATGTGATTCTTGTGAATTGTGTTTCCAAATCCCTCTTACGAAATGTCAGCACAGTCTGTGGGGACTCAGAGAAAATTAAACTCCCAAAGTAGTTAAAGCTCGAAAAATAAATAATGGAAGCTCACAACAAAGCAGTTTTTTTTTTTAAACAGAAGTGTTTCCAGTGAAATAAACAATGCAACAAAATGTGTGGAATTAAACCCTCAAAATACATCTGGGTGTGTTGAAATGGGTTTTTTAGACAAAGTTTGAAAAGTGATAGTTAACGTTTTGTTCATCTTTTCTACTTTACTGAACTACATATATGTCTGTCTGCTTTTTTGGAGGGTGGGAGGCGTTTGGTTGTAATGTCAGCAGAGTGGCCGATAGGCTTATAGGATGAAATGTTCAGAGCGGGTGAACAAGAAGTGTAGGCAGTGTTGTTTGCATGATTGGCTGTGAAATACAGTCAGTTTCCTCTGCAGCTGCTTCTCTCTCCCCCCTCAGCATCTCACATGCACTGGTTGTTTGTGATTTGTAACTACACCAAAAGAGTTTTCAGCCTGTCAGATTGATAACTTCCCTCCACTCTAAATGGATTTACTTCCAGACATGTGCAGGGTTTTGAATTGCACGTGCTCAGGTAGGCAACGTCACACTTTTACATCGCAATCCCTTTTCAGGAATGCAGCCGCCTTGCCTTATAAGGCTACAGAGTGACATGTAATAATGACTTACAATGAGATAAAAAAGCCCTTTACCACCCAGCCTTGGCAGACTTAGATGGGAGGATGGATGGAGGCGGAGGAAGGCAGACATCTCTTGCTACTCTTATTACCTGCTGGCAGGATTTTGGCACTGGCAGTGCTCCACGTTTCATTCTGACCTGGCAGAGAAATGGAAGGTTGTGTTTGTCCAATTATGGTTTCTTCTTCATCTCTAACAGATCCTACACGGCTTTGACTTTCTTCTCTCCTGTCTTACCGATTGGGCTTTTTGCTTTAATGATGCGTTCGGGAGAATTGTAATTACACAACGCAATGTACAATTTCAGGAATTTTTTAAAAAAGGGAACTATTTGAACAGCAATATAAAAAAGTTTGGATTTAATGTGGATTTTCTTTAGGGACAGAATTATAAATACAGATTTACATATTGACACACCGATGTCAATAAATGAGCTTCACCTCAATGTCATGCATTTCAATTAGGTTCAAAATTGCTTTTCCTAAATAATAATCCATATAACATCATGACATATTACCATGTCTAATGTATCATTGGGCTGTACTGTGTTAAAAGCCTTTAGTGCTAGCAAGTTTTCTCTTTTTTGTCCTACAAAATGTCCAGTAGTTGCTTTTAGCTTCCTATTTTTTCAGGAAGCCACAAAATATTTAAATTGACATGAACAACTGCATTGCAATAAATGGCTCAAAAAAAGGCTGGAATGCAAATGAAAGGTTTCAGTTGTCATTCTGTTGACACGAGCAGTCATCCTCAAAAAAAAAAAAAAAATATATATATATATATATATATATATCACGCATCCAGTAGAGCACTGCTGAAGTTATTATCTCACACACACACTGTACACTCATATAATTGCTTTGTAACTGTATGTGTGACAGTCTACCATCCTGATCAGAATGGTGAAACAAGTTTATCTTTAACACAATCCACCACACTGTTCATCATTTACTTGCTTACTGTTAATTAGGATTTATCCTGCTGTTGAGTGTAAGGATGGCATACGCTCCTGACGTTGCTTACTGCTTCCATTATTTTGTTCATCCACAACTTTTAATTGTGTCATCAGCAGTTGTAATAAAAGCAAACTCAGCACATCTGAGGATGAGTTTTTTTGTTTTGTATTTTTTTTTAACCAGAATGCTCACAGTAGGGGTGTGTAGGATGAGTTCAAAAATAAGACAGGGGAGCAAATTGTTTTCCTCTGCCAAGCTTTTAGGAAGTTAGATAAAATATAGTATGAACTAACTGAATATATACAAATTAATTTATTAATTAGGCTCCAGTGGCTTTTATTGTGGACAGAAAATAGGGAGGAGTGGTACCAAGCCACAGCAGTTTCAACGGATTAGTCCTTTCAACATGGCATAAGCCAAATGCAGAAAGGTCATAGCTCTTATGGCATAGCATGAAGAGCTATGCCACTTCATTTGGTAGGAAGTGCCAACCAGATGAAATTGCACCCTGGAAATGATCAGGCTTTCTCTTGTCATCGCTCTAAGTTGGAGAATTTTTATGAATATCGTGAAACTATTTTCTAAATCCACATTTCAAAACGTCAGGTGTCAATTCTTAATTGTAAAGACGTTAAAATGCAACCTGAATGAACAGGACATTTATTTTGAAATATTCAGCCAGACATGCCTTTGTAATTATTGGAGCTAGCTTAATTAAGAGAGGACATAAATTCAGATTATTTTGTTTCTGATGCAAAAGTTGTTTAATAGTGTTACTTTGAAGGCACATTTCTGTATGTGATCATTATGGTCAAGCTTTAGTTGACATGAACAGATTATTAGGACCCATTAACAGCCTTGAATCCACAAACAACACTTGCTAATAATCAAGCACATCCTTTCATTGTAAAATATATGACAGCAGCTCCAATCTGTAGTTCACAAAACTTCCATGAGATAAAAACTGGTAGCTAAACTCCAGAGATTGGCGCTTCGATGTGCAGTCGTACACAAAATTTAGTCCTTTTGAAATCTATTTTGTTGGTCTCATTACTGCCTGTCTGGTGCCTTTAAGCCTATTCAGAGTTTTAACTTAACTATTCCAGAAATAATGATTTTCTCAATAGTATCCTGACTGTATTAAAACTATTCTTGTAGCACCTTGTCATCTTCCATCTAACACCCCATTTGTTTGGACCTATCAACTTAAAAACTGTCTTTCTCTAACTGATCCAGCCTGCGTAATTTGGACAGGCTTTGGAGTTTTTGAACCTTTTATATGGAAAGCAGTTGTGAAGAACTGAGTTTGCCCAAACTGACTAGTGCTGCATCTTTGTTGTTATGTTGACCCAGCATCAATATGAACAAATAAAAGGAAACAGTGCTAATGTGGAATCTCAAACAACAATTGGCTAAGAAGATTTTCTTTGAGATAAGCCTAGCTTTGTTCTGGTATAACTTTTGTCTGAATAATAGTCAAACATATTGTTTATGTCAAAGCTTACTTTCAACACATAAACAAGCCACAGATTCCTGGAAACCAATATCAAAACTGTGTTTTGTTAGCGCGCCAGTTTTATCACCAAGTCTTATTAAAGTAATTTCACACCTTTATTTGATCCAAAACTGAGGTAGTTTATCAAAAGAAACAGGTTTACATTACAGTAAAAAAACAAACAAAAAAAAAAACTGCAGAAGTTCAAAATCTCCATTGTATCACATGCATAATTTTCCTGCTTTCCGGATCCTCGTTTGTTTCTCTGCCTCTATTTATTTCTTTATTTATTTAGATTGTGGCTCATGTCTGGGAGATGTGAAAATCTCAATCAAATGCTCATCATGTAAGCACACCGCCAAATAAACTTATCTCACGGAGCGAGACACATCCAGACTTAATAACACCATCAGTCTTCAAAGAGTAAACAGCGAGTTCTCATTACATTTGTGTAGAGTGTGTACCTTGGTGTGTGCGTGTGTGCGTGCGTGTGTGTGCGTGTGTGTGTGTGTGTGTGTGTGTGTGTGCGTGCGTGTGTGTGTGTGTGTGTGTGTGTGTGTGTGTGTGTGAGAGAGGTGGAAGCTTGCATGGCAGAAGACTTATGTTTGTTGTGGCTGTGTGTGAGAGAGATTGTGTCTCATTAACAGCGTTGTTTACAGGCCAGAGATGAAGAGTTGTGAGTTGGAAAGAAACAGATTATCATTTCCAGAGACTATATTTTATTTAATTTGCAGGGAAAAAAAAGACTCTGTGGGTCTTTTGACATTTGCTCTCCCTGCTGTCGTCCTCTCTACATTTATTTGTCTTTACCTCAATCTGGGTATTTCTCGGTCTGTTTTCACACTATATTTATACGAAAATTGCCCAACTAGCATGTGTCTACTTGGCCTGAGGACTGGTACGTTCCCAGCTTTGGCAGAACCTCTTATGTGCTGTCAGCCCAGAAGGCCAGTACAACTGGCAGCAGGCGAGGTGGGCTGCTCCAAGTCTGCCAAATGAAAAGGAGGTGAGCAAAAATCAGCAGCAAGGCAACAAACTCATTTGAGTGTGAAGGAAATGTCAACTCAGTCCTTTTCACTTCTGCCTTTCATCCAGATTTTTTTCTAAATTTACATTTTGCAGCAGCTTTTTGGAAATTCTTTGGAAATTGGAAGATTTAGTAGCAGCTCAGGAATGTTTTGGAATATTTTTTCCTAAAATTTAAAGAGGAATTTTAAAGGCATAGATCAGTGGCAGGTTCAGATCAAATGTACAAGGGGGTCAGGGTGGAACCAGTGTTTTTACATGGGTGCACAGTTCTACCGGGACACTGGTCTCTGTTGGGCCCCATCTGAAACCTCCCATGGAATCGATGCAGAATTTAAAAGTTATTTTTGGGGGTTTTGTGAGGTCTTTTTCCTGGGATTCTGTAAAGACCCATCCAAGCAGTTCTAACCAATTTCTCTGTCCCAACTGAGGAAAAGCATCCCACACAGCTGCCAACTCAACATTTTACATTGTGAATTAGAAAACTGGTTGACCTAAAACATTTTAAGTAGGTTTTGAATCATGGACATCATCCAGAAAAGAGAAATTATTGATTTTTGCTTTGTTTTTTTTATGTATACAACACTGTAATTTACTCCTTACAAAGATCACCCAAGTAAATACACTGTTGATGTTGCTAATGGTGATTTAATTTATTAAAAGAAAGAAAAGTTATCTAAACCAATATGACCCTATGTGAAAATACCACAGTAGGCATTCCTGGTGTCAGTGGTGAAATTAATCCAAGAAATGTGATTATTTATAATTTATCAAGAGGGTTTTTTTGTGTTATATTAAAATATATTTGATGATCTTTAACCTTGTTGGAACTTGCTTAATCGATAGCAGAATTTTAGGAGTTCAGTGTTATTTTTCACTAACCCACCAGTCTATCCAATGGGAGCATCTTGAAACAAGCTAGCTTAGCTACTTCACAATGATAAATGATAAAGAAAATTACTGTAAAAAAAAAAAAGGTCTGATTTTTTAACTCTAAGATACAGTTGACTGATTCAGTTTCCGATTCCAGTCTAGCAAATTGGGAGAATTAAATAAATATGTTACAAACTACTTTTGCAGTAATAGACTTAGGTATTACTGTCAGTAACCTAAGTGTTACTGAACACTTAGGTTTTTATGAAAACCTAAGTGTATTATGTTCTTATTTTTTCTGCTTTATGATTGTACTGACATTCTTTAACTGCGTTATTATGGGGAGCATCTCCATATTAACGGAGATGCTCCTCCATATGGGGAGTTTCGTCAAAGTACATGAAGCAATGAAAACAGAAATGTAGTTTATTAAAGGGTTTAAGGTGATGGCAGAAGTTGTTGTTCTTTAGCATTAATCTCAAAGTGTTTCAGTGTGACTACGGTACATAAAAGTAGAAATGAGCCTCTATGTTCTGTCACATTAATGTTTAAAAAGAAATAGAAGAGGTGGAAACCCAGCTAAATATTTTTTTCTTGATATGGGTTAATTTCTTACTCCAGTGTAAAAACGCGGGGACAGTGTAAAAGCCTTAATACATTATTCAGCACCATCTGTCCACAGCACATGTTGTGCAATAAAAGCTGTCTTGTACCCTCTTCTCCTCTTATCTTGTTTCTGTCTGACTCTCTCTCTCACTTCTGTGCACATTTTTTATAATCTACCTCTTTCTTGCAGTTACATTGTTCTCATGTAGCCTGTGTTTGACTACACTGTCAAATCCCCCTCGTCTCATTTCCCTTCGACACGTTCTTCTCCTGATTCCCTCCCATGCACGAGCGTATCTGGATTTTAGCAACTTTTCCTTCGTCATCTGCCTTCAAACTCCTCTCATTCTTGGACTTCCTCTCTCTGTCTCGCTCCCCACATAACCATGCTGTCATTTCATAACACATCTATGTCATAGCTACCCCAGCCTGCGGGTCAATTACGATTGTTATCAACTCATCAGGACTATTGTGCAGGACTTAGCGAGTATCTCTTTGTGTGTAGGTGAGGCTCACACAGTCTCGGTTTCATCAAGTCTATTGTAGAGGCTGACAATGCAGCAACCCTGAGAATCAGTTTCTTTTGTAGTCCTCATAGAGTCAGAGGCTACAGTATGTGGGTGGTTAAGTGTCTGACTATCTCTGAGTATAGGGATGCACACGTGTGTGTGGGTAGCATGTCAGTTTAGTACAGGGAAACTGACACTGGCAGCCCTTCTTTGCCATGGGAGGTAGTGGTATTCCTCAAAGTAGTGCAGTGTAATGCAAAAAAAATTATGGGAGCAAGGACAGGTAGAAAAGGGGATGCTTGATCTATATCCACTGTTCACTCAAGCTAAAAACTTTTTTTTTCCAAAAAGTGCAAGCCACTAAGACTTTAATTGACATTGGTGATAGTTTTTAGAAACAACAACAAGTCCTGGTCTTGGATGTGCTGACTGTTTTCCAACTCTTTTTTTTTTTTTTTTTTACTATTACAACCAGCAAAGAATAATAGGTTTAAACTCATGTAATAATAAGTGTAGTAGATTGTCAATCTTTCCAGATCAACATGGGAAATAAATTATTTCTCAGTAAAGAACAGCCGCTAAGTGACAAGTATATTAAAATGCAATGTTAAGATTTCAGGAAATAGAGATGTATTAAAAAGTGCTGTTGGCAAGGGATGAAAAAAAAAATCAAAAAAGCAATTTCAGACATGTCTCAGTTTGTATTTTTCTATGTTCAAACAAAAGTGAGCGAAAATAAATCTATTTAGCTAATTTACTATTTATTTTCTGTGTGACTGCCATTTTGTTCTTTTGTTCTGAAATTTCCTATTATGAGAAAATTAAAATACTCTTGGATCTCTCCTCTCTGCCCAGGCAGTTTCCAAATGCAGTAATTTACAGCAATTGAGGCCAGGGAATACGGCGTACAAGAAGGATTCATCTTTCCAATCCTTGAGCCTCACATTTTATTGCCAGCAGTTTAAGAGCATGTTTAATGTCCAGCTCCAATTGAGAATTGGCCTTGTAGATCACCAGCTCAAAATTTACCTCTTGCTAAGACCTCCAGTGGCATGTCTCTGCTAATTAAGGCAATGTCCATATAAAACAAATCGACGTACTTTGGTTTAAAAGTTTTCCCAGCTCCTTTATTTTGTGGGTCCTTCATCGCCCTTTTTCAGATGGTGAAAATTGCTGCTGTACATCTTTTGACTGGTACACATCAACACAAGCATATTCCCCCCATTTTGGTCCCATACAATCTTGGGCCAACCATTATTCCGGTCACAGTTTGTCATCAAGGCTCTATGCCAATTTGTGTTATGATTTTGGAGAAGTCTGAACAAATAAATAAATTTTTCGTGCTATCTTACACCGTCGCTCTTCTTTCAACCTCTGGTTTACCATTTTTTGGACAACACTAAATCTTTTTTACTCTCCGAAGCTTGAAAAGTGCTATGCTTATAAAATATTAAAAAAACGACTCCCACTTTAGTTATAAAGGGGCTTCTTTCAATTTGAGTGCCCAGGAAGCTGGGATAAGTGTAGCCTGGGGTGTGCTCTATTTGGTGTTCATTCTGCTGTATTCAAAAAATAAATAAAACGCAGACAGGAAGTCACACAATACTAAAGTAACAAAGTGCAATTGGTTTTTAGGAGGCAAAAATCTTGTGAAAGAGGCAAGTTTTATTTTTGTAAGGCAAATGGAGTATAATAAGTGGAAGAGTAGCTTCAAAAGAGGGTGAATGGAAACAAAAGTAACTACCAAAAATAATTAAATAAGAAGAAAACATATAGTGTTTTGTTCTGTAGCTAGAAAACATTTGTTTATTTGTACATCTTTTTTCTTTGCTTCTAGTGAAGCTACAAACTAACAAAGAGCGTTGCCTCTACTGTTTTACAATCGAATGGCAGAAAGCCTCATTTGTTCCTTTACTGGGAATTTGCCCTTATTGTAGCTGTAGGCAATAGATACAAGTTCATAGCAGCAAACAACCAAATAGAAAAGACACGAAGAACAAAAATACTACACAATTAAATACCTTTACGCAAAGAACAAAATTAAAATTAGCTAAAAGAAAGGAAAAGAGTATTTCTAGCTACACATGAGGGAATTTCTATTCTAGTGTAGCGTACTCATTGCCTTCCTATACAATTCCTGTTTGATTCTCATGTCTCTTCAGTGTAACTGAATTTGATTCTGTAGTTGAATTTTGACTGGGTCAATCAGTGAACAGAAGGAGGAGTTGTGAACGATGACGTCAATTTTCTGTGCTGTTTTAAGATTGTAGCTTGAAGATGTCAGATGTAAAACAATGGAAGTAGAGTGCATGCTATTTTTGGTAAGCTTCATAGCGTCAGACTGCCATTTACATATATCACGGCTAAATGTTAGTGATCCAGTAAAATGTAAAACTTCAACAGAAACCTGTGGTATAATATACGCTTTCCTACAAGGATTGTCAATTATTAAAACAAACATATTTGGAGAATAACTAATAATACACTATTGTTTTAAAGTGTCATGGTTTCCTCTTCACTTCTTCAAAGTAATGCCTGAGGCTGTACGGGATTTTGTCCAATTATGTGAAACATACAATAAAGCTCACCCTCCCTAACTTTTACTGCAAGTTTGTTTCAACACTATGAAACTTTAGCATTTCAACTGAAGGTCATCATGCCATAGGAATTTCCCACGAAAATTTGGGATTGGCATTCTAACAAATCACACATATCTGCTGTAAAATCGCCTGAATGTTCCTTCACACACACAGACATGTATTAGACTCACACTCTTAGCAGATAAAGTGTATGGAGCCGTGTGCGCAGGGGGTAGTTTGACCTGTCTGGGTTGGTAATAGGGAACAAGATGTCTTGGTGGGCATATCATTTAACTTTTAAGCACAGTAGGGACAGGCCTCATCCATACAGGTGTATTCTGTTATTCAGAATATCAGCAAAAATGTCCTTTTCCGGAATTCAGTTAAAAAAAAAAAAAGGCTACACACATGAATTATATAAATTCATTACAAAAATAGTAAAATTAAGCATATATTTTAATTTTTATGGCTTGCAGCTAACTTGAAGCAAAATCAGTTTGCCGAAAGATTTTACAGATTTTATTCACTTTGTTGAAACAAGCAAGCAAGGATAACTTTATTCCCTTAAGTTGGTGTTTTTCAGCTCTGCTATATGATTAGTGGGGCTTTTGTAGTTCTGTCAAAGTACAATATTGTAAACTCCACATGAATTAATAAGTATCATCAAATCATATCTCAACAAATCAAAAAGTCAGTAATAGAAGCAATGGACGAACAAATATGCAAAGACCCAACGAAAGGCAATTTGGGATCTTCAATGGGCCGTGTTTCTTGGCTCCGCCCACTTTGGTGAACTTTTTCAAAATTTGCCAGGGTGGGGGCGATGCTTTCAAAGGGGGTTAGTTACACCTTAAAATTAACTAAAAAGAAATATTGAAATTAACATTTCAATGATATTCATTTAGAGGCACCTATAGATACAGTTAATCAAATGTGAGTTTATCTGAAATTAATCAAAATCTCTTGCCTCCCAGTCTGAAATGATTTGGCATGCGTTGAATGGAATTATAGAACAACCTAAATGTAGTAAACTTCAATTTGTTTCATTTTTATTTTTCAACTATTATTTTTTTAAATTAGCAGTTTCCAGTATATAGAAAAACAAAACAAAGCAGCATCCACGGTTGTCTCCTTCATAAATGATTTGTGTTTTGTGTTCAAAACAGGATTAGAAGTATTCTCACAGCAATCCTGTTTAGCATTCATCGTAAATCCAGCTGAAAGGATTAAGGGAACTAAAGGGTAAATACATACAGTGAGTCTGTAATGACATTAGCCAACAAAGGAAATGGGGGCACATCACAGGTAAGTGACTCACACATTTCCTTGGTATTAGCTGCAAATCTAAAGGTGAAGCCATGCATAAGCATTGTTTGTTTTTTTCCCCTTTTTATTCAAAACACTCTTTTTATGTTTAAATCATAACCTTTCATTCAGAACTGACCAATTATTCCCTCAAAAGGGTAATATTTATGAAATTATAGGTCAGTCACCCAAACAGGTTTGGTGTTTGTATACACTCTTCTGGTCAAGCTTGAAAAACTTTGCTTAACAAGGCTGCTTCATTAGCATAAATATATTTGCAACAACTTCCTTCAAGAAAGCTGGAAACTAGGTTAGAGAAAAACCAAGGAGGGGTAACACCTCCAGAGAAATTTCTCGCTTTTCACTAAGTTTCTTCGAATGACACATCTGTCATTTCCGGTAATTATTGCTACATTATGGCTTTTACAGCAGGCCTTAAACGGCTTGAAAGGCTGCTTTCTGCACAGGCACAAGCCCTCTCGGTAATGCTCACCATTAGAAATGACATTTTAAATCTGAACAAGGAGACAATTAAAAGAATTGTCCTCCTGTTCGACTTGAAAATCCACGGACTAATTAAAGCAGCTTTGCAATACAACAGTAGTGTCATGAACACTTTATCCTTCTCTCTGTATTGTTCTCAGTAATGTCATTTCATGTGCCTTTTCATAGTTTTATCTCTTCCACTGTGTGTATGTGTGTATTGTTGTCTTTACTTTCAGTGAGGGAAAAAAGACTTTTTAAAAGACAGCAGCTGAGGCCACATAAACACAAAGCACAAGCAGATACTGAAAAAGTTGGTAGGTGGGGCTTCTGTCTTTTAAAGCACACCAGCAGATGCAACACTTATACACTTTGAGACCAGGACATCGAACAAATGTTCCAGATCTTGCCCTGTATGCACAGATGCAGTGTTGTGTCATCAAGCAGATGTACATTATGTGGGAGGAATTATCTGCTAAGTGTGGGTCAATGTGGCAGCTTTTTGTGTTCTGGGTTTTTGTTGGTGTAAAAGTGCCTCTTATCTGTGTGAATATACAGATTGTGTAATCGCTGGCTGAGTGTGTATTCCAGACTGGATCAGTGGTTGTAAAGTACTGTGTCTGCGGCTCAGGACTGTTATCTGATACTATGTTTTTACTGACTGATAATCACTTCGTCCTTGAAATGTCACATCTTCTCTCAGCTGTAATGCTGACCAGTTCTACGTTTACAATATTCAGTTGTTATGTACTGTAGATCTTTGTTTGTTGATTTTGTGTTTAGTGGATCATAAATCCATTGAATGTTAATATGTTTGTCAAAATTATTCCCAGACGATAAGAAGAAAAGGACTGAAAAGAAAAAACAAACAAATATTCTGGCACAATATCAAAGCTCAACACTGTTTGTTGTCTATGAGAGATAAATTATCCAGATTGGGTAAAAAGTCAATCTCTCAATAGTATATATATTTATTATATCTCTAACCCTAAGCTTATTGTTAAGGTTACAAAGGTAACCCTAACAATAAGTTTATTCAAAAGAACCAATGTTACACCTGGTTCTGCTGGAAAAAGGGCTCTACACATCATAGTACTTTATACAGTGAACAGATATTAACTTGCATGTTTGACATTTGTATTGAAACAATTTATATGTATTTTTCATCAAAGCACTCTTCCTTTTCAGGAACTATAAGTAAAGGAGGTCATTACTTTCTCACTGGTCACTTCAGTCTGATTTTAGTACAAGTCTATAGTATGAGTGACTTTGAAAGTTAATCTTAAAGCAGAAAGGACAGGTTTCCAATTTTCTCTGAGACCCAAAGAGGTGATGTGGGAGGAATTTATACAAGGAGGTTAGATTGGCTGGGAAGAACGGAGAGACAAATGCTGAATGTACATGAGAGGATGACTCAGTGGTGAGTGTTGGGAGAGTGAGGGCAAAATAGGAGGGTGAGCGAAACATAATCTTTGTTGTTGACTATGTGAAAGTCGCTACATGCACTTTCTTTTATTTTGTGTCTGTATTCAGTTTTTCTTATTTTGCCTTCATTCCTTTTCAAATGTCTAATCCCCTAATATGAAAAATGTATTGGGGCAAAACGTGGAGATGTCCTGCTGCTGCCTTTGCTAAAACAGATCCATCCTCCTACAGAGTTTCTGAATAAGTCATCAATGTGACAATGACGGAAGCTGTAAACTCAGTTTGAATCCACAGAAGCAAAAATACTCAAATGTGTCTCTCTCTTCAAGTTGCACGCTTATGCCACTAAAATTGTTTTGCTGAAACTTTCTTCTGCAAAAGCAAAAGGAAACTTTAAGAAGAACTAGAAAAACTAAAATTTCTGAAGAAATTTTACAGGGCCTGCCAAAGCGCGCCAGTCGGTCTGCACCCGCCGTCCCTACCCTACGCTTAAAAGTCGTGTTGATGCT
>CAEFZX010015705.1:0-90598 GCA_903066825.1 Alfaro cultratus | reverse complement strand
AATCTTCTCTCGAAACCAGCTTAAACAGAGTTTACTTCAGTTCTTGGCAGGGTAAAACCCAGCAGATTTAGGAAACTCAATTTACCCGTTAGACGGAGAGCTGGAAGCACATCTCCCCTCTCAGAAGAGGAAGTAGGGAGTGAGTGAGTAGAGAAAGAAGGGGGGGGAGATGTCGCAACAACGACAGTGTGAATGAGGTGAAAACAAGCTCAGTTCTGTCAGGAGGAATGAACCAGAACTCCAGCTATCTATTGTCAGAAGCTTGTGGAAGGAAACCCAGAAGGTTTGATAGACAGTTCTATCTCCTCCTGACCAAATGCATGAATTCAAGGAAAGCTACAAAAACAATCTCTAAAAAATGTCCTCACTAAGTTTTCTGGCATTTAGTAAATAGAACTAATTTCTGTAATTCTAATTAAGCTAAAATAAAACAAAAAAGTTTGGTTTGATTTAACTTCAGAAAGCTAGAAAAAAATATGTATCTTTTTATTTTGATATTATGTAGATATCTAGTTTCAGCTGTAAATAACAGATATTATGTGATAAAAAGTGACAGCATTTCTCCGTCATCTGCTTCAGGTCAGGATCTTACATGAGGTCAAAACCGTTCCAGTGGACAGAATCTGTCAAAGCTACAACCTGACAGATGTTAATATCTGTAAATCTACTTGTGATTGACAAGGTCATGAGTGAGAATCCATCAAGCCATGACTTACTTTTTCGCCTCTTTTGGCCGGAACATAAAGCTGACTGACGTTAAGTTAGAGCAGCAGCATCACTATCTTTCACTGCTTTGTAATTTGCCTGCTGGAAGCTGAAAATGTGCAGGCGTGTGAATAAATCTTAAAGGAACCTACTTAACCTTATGCTGTCATGCTCACTAAAAGCAGTAAAAGGGAATGAAGAATGAAGTGCTAATCTTTCAACCTTCTGCCGTCGAGTCAGCCTGAACACCGGGATGCACTAACAGATGTTTGAGATTTTATTGCAGAGCCTTCCAGGCACCCATTAGGCTTCCATCGGTGTTGACATTGTGTCCAAACGGCAGCCAGTCATGCTTTGCATGTCAGAGACTCTCTATCACATACAAGCAGTGGCTCAGTGAGATTTTTCTGTTTCTTTTCAGGTATCTGATTGTTTGGATGGACACAGATCCCTGCATGTTGGTTTAAATGCCACTTTTCTTCAGATACTGTGATTTTCGTTGAGAAAATAGTCTGGATTAATCTTCACTGTCAAGTATGAGCCGTGACACTTGAACTGACAACTGAACTTTATAAACCACCTGCCAATCATGAAGGCTGTGGATGGATCATTAGTCATGGAACAGACAGTAAATCAAGATGTTTCTATCCCAATGTGGATGATTGCTTTGCATTGAAGTAATGCATCTGTTTCCTCTAATGTGATTGGATGCTGCTTCCTTGGTTTCAAGCCAACCAATTACCTGCTGTGTTGCACTATTTAATGGCTGTGAAGCTGCACTTCAGTGCCTTGTGACTGCTGTGGTGCAGGACAGGAAGAACTGTCCTTTTGCTTAAACTGAATTTTTTCCTGTTTTGTGCTTTTAAGGGAGGTCATTTTTTAGGTGTGTATATTTTGTTTTCTTTACGGGTTTTATTTATTGTGCTGACTACAACTGAAGCTTTTATCAGTCTGTACCAAAATCAACTTAAAAACATGGCAAAAATTAAACACCTTAAATGCCATCTTGACTCCTCATTCACTGTCTAGGGTAACACCAGTCCCTTATATCCACTAGACCAAAGCAGGGGATGCAACAAAATTGGGGGCTCATCCGGGATTAAATCCTTTTCTTCTTGAATCAGATTTTTCTTTATAACAGAGCAGAGCAATGTGCACATAACTGAGAATTCCATCCCACCACCACTCAAGAGCAATGTACCACTTTAACTTCTACACTTCAGGTAGAAACCTATGCCTGACCCAGAGGGAGGTGTGAAGCTTTTTCTTCTCAGGAACCACTAGTTAAAAATTTAGGGGATGAGTTTCATTCCAGCACCTTCACACTTGACTGTGAGCAGCTCCAGTACATGACAGGATGATGCCAGTAGACCCACATCACCTCCAAAAGACAGATGTGGGAGCCTGAGGTCCCAGAACAAACACTCTCCACTTCACAACTATGCTTTGACATCCTGTCTGTTAAACAGGATGCAAGAGACAAAGGAAAACACAGTCTATCTCGCTAAGGTCAACTTTCTGACACTGTTTTTTTTTTTTTTTTGCATTTAGGTCTGGACTTTGATTAGGCCATTTATCACATGAATCTGCTTGGATGTGAACAGTTGCAGGTCCAGCATATGTTGGTTGTCCCTCAGCTCCAGTCTCAGGTCTTCTGCTCTGTAGGACTCAGGAAACTTGAAATCAGTGAACTCACTTTTTCATGTCTTTCAAAAACAAACACCGAGGACCTGCTGCCGCGGATTAGATGACATTCTGTGGTTTCGGCAAATACAGCCCTGTATCCTACCGTTGTGTAACTACTAAAGATGCCTTTTCTTATTTCAGAATGGTGTGTAGCCCCTGGTACAAGAAGTTATGACAAACCATTGGTTTTGGTTCTTCCTCCCCTATTAAAACAGCCACTCATTCCTCTGCTGAAACACATTTACTTTCAAAAGACTTTTACAGCCTAAGTATTTGTAGGCCTTTCACAGAAAGCACATTGTTGCTTTTCCACCAAATTCCTGTGGTCCATGACCCTCTCATCATAGACCAAACCTCATGAAAATAAATAATTTATTTCACGGAGATTGCTAATTATACTTGGATTTAAAGCAATAAAACTTTTATAAAGACCCATTAAACGTAACTGAGCCAAATCTCATTGAGTCAGTGACCTGGACGTGTTGAAGTTCTCTAGATTTCAACAAACAAGCATGGAAAATGTCACAAAGCAGGAGTGGAACGTGAAATTTGAATGGGACCACATCATAAACACAATGAGTGATGCACTGCTACCAGCATTCCTTTGAATTCAGTTCTGTTTATTCAGATTTTAGATGGCTGCTTAGATCACTAATTCATCTGAAAGCTGAAGGTAGAACTTTACATACACTGGATGAAAAGACTTTTCTCCCCTCCTGTTGTAGGTCTGGGGTTACCAAGATTATCTTTATTTCCCAAAAGTGAGAAAAATAATTACTTCAAGTTTACAACTTCCCATCCATTTCCTCAGTATTGCCTATGCAATCTTTTCAGTGAATTGCACCGGTTCCTCTTGGAACAAAACACCCTTTGTTATCAATGAAGAAAGTAATAAAGAAGAAATACAAAAATAGAATAATAGTAATAATAAAATCCAGTAAATACCTGGATTTTACTCAACATCCTGATAAATTCTAGGTGACAAGATGGAGGTTATTATAGTTGCTAATTTCTAACTTAAATTAAAAGGTGAAATAGCCTCAGAAAAAGTACCAAGAGAAGATGGAGTAAAAGTATTGCATTGTTAGTTGTGATGGATGTTTTCTCTCAGGAACGTTGCTGTTACATAAGTCGTTGATGAGGATTGATCTTGTAATTTATTGAAATAAACTGAGTTTGATAGTCAATTTAGGCTCATTAGCTGCCTGAAATGAACTTGGTCAAGTTTTAAATGAAATGAAAGCAATAGTTTTTTTATGCTGCACTCCACTAACAGAAGCATGCAAACACGGAGACTTTTATATTTCTATATCCAGGTTTTAATGAACCATGACAGATTTATTGTTCTCCTCTGAGGTTTCATCAGGTCTCTGCTCCTGTGAGGGGAAATGCCCAAACTGTTTCCAGTTGCAAACACAAAAATTATAGCTAAGCTGGAAATATATTATCACTACCTGATGATTGTAAAATCTTCTCAGTTTTGGCTTGGTGTCCACTTCCTCTGTTTAGACAGCTTGGTCTGCTCACTGGTGTCAGCTTGATCTTTTTTCACTGAAACGGCTTCATGCAGCTGACCTGTAAATCTCTCAGCCGTTAAACCCAAAGCTGCTGAAGTGGCTGAAAGTCTGCCTTGGTAATAACTCCTCAGGTTTTCCTGCTTCTCATTTAAATGCCACTTATGAGTCTCTGTGTCAAACTGTCCATCACAGTATCATCTGCAAGAACATAAATGAAATTAACAACCTGCTGTTATGAAAAGTTGATCATCCAGTACCTGCAAAAGTATTCACACCCCTTTTAACTTTTCAGCATTTTGTGCCTCATGAGCCACAAACAGAACAACACAAAGGAAATGAAATCAATAATAGATATAATATATGATGTCTATAAATATTAGGGCTGCAGCTAAAGGTTATTTTGGTTATCGGTTATTCTATCAATTATTCTTATGATTAATCAATAATTCAGATTTTAAAAAATGGCACATAATGCAGATTTTTCAGTTAACCACTTTAGCCTTTTTTACCCAACATTAGAACTACATCAAAATATACAAATAAGCAAATAATCCAATTTGTTTATTCAATAATAAAATAGAAATTTTAGAGCCTAAAACGCATTGAAAGCATCCCTTTAGTGAACAAGAGGCTAAAAAATTACTGTCTATTAATCTGTTTCTTTTTTTCATAATTTAACAGCAAATTTTGCTTCCTGGCTGTTGTTGTTGTTCACAGGCAGAGCATTTTTCATCTTTAATACAAAGTGTAAATATTTTTCTACAGTTTTGACTTTCTGCCTGTTATTTCAAGACACGGCCATTTTTAGAGTTTTTGTATTCTAGCTAACACTTAATAGATTAATAAATTTGTGGACAATTATTTCAGTAATCAATCAATCACAATAATTGTTTCAGTCCTAAAAAATATACATCTGAGAAATGTTGCATGCAATTCTATTTAGCACATTCTCTTCTTGTTGCTGCTGAAGCGAATCAGCCCCTTGCATGATGCTGCCACCACACAATGGGAATCGTTTTTTCAGGATCGTGTGTTCAGTGTTCTCCACTTTTCATGTTAACCAAAAAGTTCAGCTTTGGTCTAATTTGAGCAGCAGGTCACAAAGAGCTAAAAGCAGGTTTAATTGATCCAGACCTCTAGTGGCTGTAGGAACAAATTGTGATGAAATGTGATTGACATGAGTCCTTCTCTGATTTTCAGTGCAGCACTTTAACCAAAACACCAAAGCTGTGTGTGTAGAAGTGGAGCAATGTCCAAGTGATGAGCAGCCGCAAAGGAACTTGAAAAGCGAAAGTTTCCAGACAGTTTTGATCTGAGAAAAAAAAATCCATTGTGAGGCAGACTGAGGTGTCCGTCCTCAGGCAGTCTTTGTCAGCTTTAGTTTTTCTTGGGTGGGCTGTTGTTGTTCTGGGTGTCTGCCTGGATGTGTCTGTGCCTGTTTGTTCAGAATCCTCAGCATGCTGGTTATGTGTGAGTCAGGGTTAATAAAAGGTCCACGTCGGTTGCTCCTTCACCCAGCTGCCCTGTCTTTACACCGACACACCACGGTGAAAAACAATGCTTTCTTACACCTTTTACTCAGACTTAAGAGCTTACAGCTGAACTCAGCAGATGCCCTCTGTCTGTTTTATCATAAGTCCTGCAAATACCCATTTATTCAACTCAAACTGTTCTCACACAGGAGACATAAAGGTGAACCACATGTTTACATACAGTGTAAAAAAACTGAATGGCATACCATTAGATTAAAGCTTTTCTTGTTTGGTAATGATCATTTAAATTATTTCTGTTTGCTCAATGGTTTAGGGTTATGTCAGAATAATGAGAGATGTTTACAGAATTTAATTAAACATGCATTTAATTAAATTTAGTTATGTTGAGCCAGTTCACAACAAATGTCGTCTTGACACATTTTATAAAAAATAAAACAATAAAAAATACAGTTAGGGACCACAGCCAAATAGCTAAAATTTGCCCCAAAAACACGTCACTGTCTGTTTTCTGTAATTTGTTTTAGTTATGAAAAAAAAAATGTGAATAGGAAAACTTTCTGTAAAGCAGTTTGGAGTCACATTCCATAGAAATGGTGGAATATAGTTGATACTGGGAGCTGTTGCTACTTTCTGTGCAGCCATATTGGACAAAAAACTCAGAGCTGCTCAGCAGCTTCTGACTGGGAAAAGCTTCAGAAATTAAAGAGAATGCACCATTATACTTCATGGAGACTCAATTGCTGCAGGTAGCTGAAACCTTTATGCAGAACATCCTGCAACTCCTTTAAATCAACAGAGGGTAAGAGAAAAAATGTGACACACTTGAAAGAGGAAAAAATTTGTTTCTCATTTACTGACTTTGCACCAGTGGCAGTTTTTGCTCTGCTCTGCATCACACCATTAAGTATTTGGTGGCTCATTCAGATCTTGAGGCCTGACAGACAAACAGGGAAACGAAGGGAGAAGAATCATAGCAGCAGAAGTCCAGTTTTACTTCTTCTCAGGGAAACATGTTGTTCCTGCTGCATTATTCCTCTCAGCCGGTCTGTATTCAGCTGTTGAAGTCAATCTTTGTCATTCTAATCAAAGTTATCCAAGCAACACTTCAGCAGCATTCCTGCCTCAGCAGCAGTATGCCTGGCTGTAGGAGCAAATATTCTGCCCTCCTTCAAACTTTCCTTGCTCCTCCCGCTGCGTCTCCAGCGATCGCTCTGCAGCTGCTCCTTCACTCGCTTCAGACTGGGAGTGAGGACAGCACACTGCTGTTTGGACCTAACACCATCTTTTTTTATTTTTTTTTATTCCAGTTCCAGTCTCTGACTCCAGCTTGTCTCTTTATCAGTTTGTGATCTTTAGCTTTGCGTTCATACATGACAAAATGGGACATGAGGGGCTTCCTGCAGAAAGGTTTTCAGTACTTTAAGGTAAGAGCAACTTGATATTGTAACAATGAGTTGCCCTTAGGTTTAAGCAACAATTAGCATTTTTTTCGCATTGTGACTGAAGTGACACCATCTTCACATTCATTGCATCATGTTTAAGATGTGAATTCAGTCTGTAAATTAAAGAGGAGGTCAGTTGAATCCAGCAGGTAACAGACTTTCCAACATTGTGGTTGTTGTAGTCAGGCCCTCCAAGCAGCTGCTGTGTCAGTTTCTCTGGATGAAGATGGAGCGCTCCACCCTGTGGGCCCTCCAGACTCTGCTGGTGCTCCTGTCCCCTGTGGGGTCCGCTCCCTGCCCCCGGCCCTGTTCCTGCCCTCAGCCTGCTGAGCTCCACTGCACATTCCGCTCCCTCCTCACCGTCCCAGCAGCGATACCCAAGCATGTGAAGCGCATAAACTTGGGGTCAGTGGGGTTTTTTCCATCCTTGGCATTAGCAGGATATAGTAAGAGTGTGTTTCAGGTTGATGTTTCCAGTGCAGGTTTTTTCAATTGCCCTCACAGGTTGTATTGTTTCAGGTTCAACAGCATTTATAAAATAAGTGACACTTCACTGTCTGGGCTGGGGAAGCTGGAGCTGCTGATGGTCCATGGGAACAACATTCACTCTCTGCCTGATGGAGCGTTCAGGGACCTGGCATCACTTCAGGTACATCAACCAACCAACCAACCAACCAAATCAAATTAAATCAATCAATACAGATGGGCATGTATTGTATCGTTGAACATTTATCATAATAAATTTCTTATCGAAATAAGAATGTTGATTTATTGTTGTCAAAATAAATTCCAGTTGCTAATATTTTAACATCCTGAAAACACTGTTTTGTGGGATTGTATCAAGCATTGACTCAAAGGTGCTGAACAGAAATGCATTTCAAACTTTTCAAATTCTTATTTTTAAGATTATGTTTATTTCACCAGTACTGGGTTAACAGAAAGTATCAGCAGTGCTTATGCAGGACTTTCTATGTTTGAAAAAGATAAATGGGTAGAGGTAGTGTTTCCAGTATTTACCACTTTACAAAACAGAGGCATTCACTCATTCAAACACCAATATGCAGATCAGTGGGACTTTGGGCTGAGTGTCACATCATTCTGATTACAAAATGACTTTTCTGTCTCTTAGTCACAGTCGCCCTAAAACGTAATCAGTGACAGAAATGCAGTTTTAATAACTGAATTAAAGAACAAGCAAAAAACAGATTGGCTTTTCTTTACCAACCATTCTTCAATTTCTGAAAGACCATCAGTTCATGTTAAACCAGCTGATCTGTGGACTGGAATGATTACAGATTTTAGATTTTGCAAAGAATTTCCTTCATACTTACTTCCTGTATTATTCAAATGTTTTACTCATAAGTTGGTTTGTGGACTAAACTGCATTGATTTCTTCATACATGTGAACTAGCTGCATTTTAACAGACAGATGGTCTGAATGTTACTTCAGTGGCGCCATTAGAAATATTTTAGCTGAGGAAAAACACTGATGTGTCCAATACTTTCCCATTTATTATTATTTATGTTGGGTTAATGTTGAAAAAGTATTTCTGAAACATACAATTAGAAAAAAAATTTTTATCACTCATTCATAAAACATTATTGAGGTTCTTGTTTTAATTTGCATGTAATTGTCTTGATAATCTGGTTAACATTGGAACTTTTCTGTTATACATGTTGGTTCAGATGCTGAAGATGAGCTACAACAAGCTGAAGGAAATCAATAGGCACACTCTCCAGGGGCTGTGGTCTGTGGCCAGGTTGCACTTGGATCACAACCAGATAGAACTCATCCATCCAGACGCCTTCCAGGGACTCACTTCCTTACGCTTTCTGCAGCTGGAGGGAAACCAGCTTCAACAACTGCATCCTGCCACCTTCACCACCTTCACTCTGATGGGCCAGTTCTACATCTCTACCTTGCGACATCTCTACCTATCTGACAATGCACTCACATCCCTCCCCTCCCAGCTGGTGGAGACCATGCCACAGCTTGAGAACCTGTATCTCCATGGGAACCCCTGGACCTGTGACTGCAGCATGAGTTGGTTGCATGACTGGGAAAGAACTTCACCAGGTCAGATTATAATTATTGTTATTATTCTTAGGGTGTTTTCATGCCTGATAGTCCAGTAGACGCTGTTTGACTGGGGACTAAAACTGCAACACTTGTTACATTTTCGTCTTGTGTGGTTCGCTTTTTCACACTGCACTGTGGCCTCACCTCCACCGAGAACTACTGAAGGAAACAACATGAAAACTCTTAAGACACTGAGCGCAACTTCCTCCTTCGCAAAAGGCAAACAAAATGGAGTGGCATCAGACTTTAGTGTTTGTTGGATTTCTCCTTTGCTTTTGAACACAAGCCATTTGTCCCGTTAGCTCTAGACTCGCATTTGTTGTCTTTAACCAGAATGCCGTGATCTATAGTTTGCTTCCTTCTTTTGGCACAATCTCTGGCCCACTCGGTGTTCATATTCAAACTGCACTAGATTTCACTTCAGACCTTAAGAATGACATCTAGATTTGTAGGTGAACCAGAATTTGCTTCTTTGGTCCGCATCAGAGTTTGATTGCACATTCATTAACAAGCCTAGTTTATAGGGAAACGAAGTAGAGTTCAATTAAACAGGGCTGCTGTGAATGCACCCTTATTTGTATTATTTTTATAGGTCCTTTGTTGATTCTGTTCTTTTTTCTGCTACAGGGGTTCTAAAATGTAAAAAGGACAGAGCCCTTCCAGGTGGCCAGCTGTGTCCAATGTGTTCTTCTCCCATACAAGTGAAGGAAAAGGAACTCCAAGCTGCTCATCCTCTGGTTTGCAATAGCCCAGTCATCAACTTCCTTCATAGAACTACATCACTAGAAGATTCTGAAAGTGAGACATTGACCTCAGAGGACTTTAAGGAGCCCATTGGTAACATATCCCTTGGCCTCTCTGATGAGCATGGGAATGAGTTAGATCTGGAGTGCAGTGCTCACAAGCTAAAAGAACCTGCCAAGGTAAGCTGGGAGCAGGTCAACCAGCTTCAGCTAGTCGCAAACATTACCTTCTCAGTAGACCTTCAGTGTTCTGTTGACAGAGAAAAATATGAGCAGCTGTGGAGACTGATTGCATACTACAGCAACGTTCCAGCCCATTTAAAACAAGGAGTCACTCCAAGCCAAGATCCGTACCCAGCACTTGTATATGACCAGGACTCTGTGCAGGATGCCCACTACTACACAGGTCTTAAAGTCAAAGTGTCGGCCGAGCCTGCATGGCTGATGCAACCATCCATAGAACTACAACTGAACCGGCCTCAGTCATCAACCAGCATGGTAAAGTTAATTCTGAGGACAAACCTCTCAGAGACAGCGGACATCGAGCTTCAGCAAAGACTCAGGAGGAACTGGGTCATGATCGAGTCAACAAACAGAACACAGAAAGCTATGAGTGTTATCCT
The DNA here is from genome assembly GCA_903066825.1 of Alfaro cultratus. Classification (NCBI taxonomy): domain Eukaryota; kingdom Metazoa; phylum Chordata; class Actinopteri; order Cyprinodontiformes; family Poeciliidae; genus Alfaro; species Alfaro cultratus. The sequence continues at coordinate 80,309 of CAEFZX010015705.1, read as the reverse complement.
TGGAAGTTCAAATGAAATGGCCTGCAACGTGCACAGTTCTGACCCACCAATTATTCAGTGGATGCTGCCAGACAGTTCCAAACTGAACAGCCCATTTAGGAGTCCTGAAAACAGGGTTTCGGTTTCCAGAGATGGAAGGTTGAAAATTAAAGCTGTAACTCACAGAGACACTGGAGCTTACTACTGCATCGCCAAGGTTCAAGCAGATTTTGCTGTGCTTTCCTTCTATCTAACTGTCCAGGAATCCTCCAGTCCTCCCACAGGGGAGGAGACATCAATTACTTCAATACAGGAATTTGCAGGAAACTCCATTTCTCTGGACTGTACAGCATCCAGTTCCCCTGATGCTGAAATAAACTGGATTTTACCAAACAACAGAATAATTAATTTCCAAGCTAATTATTCCAAAGCCCTGGTGACTTTTAATGGTACTCTTCAAATCCCAAAGACTCAGATGTCAGATAGTGGTTATTACAAATGTGTAGCAATCAATCAACATGGTGTAGACACATTAGTGAAAAAAGTTAATATAGTTAGACCCAATGGTCTAATTAGACCAATACGCAAGTTTACAGCAAGGCCTCAGTCAGCCTCAGGGGTGAACACTCAAATAAAAGTCCCTACAGAGAATCCAGAAGAAGCATCAGGTGACAATGACAGGTCTACAATACGCCACCGCATCAATAATGTTAGACGTAAACTCCCAGTGAGTCTAGTCCCAGGAAGAAGAGGTGTTCATCCATCTAGGAGCACCTGGCAGCGACAGCCTGTGCTCCAGAAACCAACAGGGTCTCACAATGGAAACCTGAAAGGTTTAGTAGAGAATAGGAGGAGGATTAATCTTTCTAAAAGTAAAATTGACCCAGAGAAATGGGCAGACATTTTAGCTAAGATTAGGGACAGGAATACTGTGACCTCGCCTCCTGTTTCTTTCCCAACAAAGATGAAAGCAACAGAGTTGACGAAAGAGTCATGGGAAACTTCTGATGAGCCATCAGATGGTGTGACTGTACATGAGCGAGTGGGTCAGCATTATTCCATACGTCAGAGCCCTGAAAAACCTACAGAATACAGGACTCATGGTCAAGATAGTCATGTGACACCTGAAAGCATCACTGCACAAGATGCAACTCCTAACAGCAGATATGTTACTATAGAACCCCATCCAACAGAAATTGCATATACTACACAGCACACAACCCATGACAGAGAGTTGAACCTAATCACAAGTTCAAACGGTGGGTTTTTCCTCCCCCAGACCACATCTGTTCCACTGCACGCTATTACTGTCAGGCAGCCCAGTGCGCACACTGCAACCAACAGCACTTTTTTTTTTCCAGAGAATCTAAGCACAAGTATTACTGCTGATAAGATCCAAACAGCTGATCCGTCTGAGGGGCTGCAGAGCAGTGGGAGTAGGAACAAACCAAATGATGTCACTAACTCCATAAATCACAGAGAAGCCTTCTTTATGGAAAGTCAAATTACTCCTTCAGCCAACCCAAATGACTCTGCAGCAAGTCAAGAAGGAAGTGGAAACTATTTGAGCGAGACTTCAACTCTGTCACAGTTTCAGTCTCATACAAAGGACACAACGCTCAATGACTTGCATTCTGAAGTTGTTGCCACAACAGGGTCTCCAATGACTACCTTCAATCTCCCTGGAAAAACAAGGGTGCACTCTACAAGACGGCCAAAGTCACGCCTTCGGAAAGTCAACTCTCAGAGGAGGAACGGTGGCCGGAGGAGACGGCCAGACAAAAAGAAACAAAAGCTCAAAACACTTGGCAGCTTCATCACCACCGCACCTGTAAATACTCCCCTACCTACAGCCAAGACCTCTGCCTCTAAATTGTTAAACACAGAAAGATCAGGAATTGTAGTTGGTTTATATACCTCTGTTCCATTCACAGAGAGCCAAGTGGCGTCATCAGACAGACTGAGTCATAAAGAAAGCACAGTCTTCAGGCAGAACCACGAGGTAATCAAAGAGCCTTCCTCACTACCAACCTCTTCTTTAGGAACAAAGGACAGCCAAAACAAATCATGGCAAAGCACTAGAGCTGCACCATCATTTCCAAGCATTTCTCCAGGCTTAACTCGTGGAAATACTACTCCTCACAGCACTGTGGAAATCTCAGACAGTGCATATCCCACAGCGTTTTCAGAGATTCTCCCATCAATCCCTCAGCAGAGGTTTGCAGACAGTCCTCCTCCACCTGGTGAGCATTTAGAGAACTGGCATGAAAGAAGTTTTACAACAGAATCAGCACCTCTGCTGCACTCTGAAAGTCCCTCATGGGGTTTTCAAAGTATGACAAAATTGCCAACAGACAATAAGAATCAGCAATCTGTCCATCAGGAGACTTTTACTGAAGAGGTTGAACAAATACATTGGGAGAAGACTGGAATTAATTCTTCACTGCAGCCTTCCCATTTTACCCAAACTGCTTCACCCATCCAGGGAAACAAGACAGTCTCTGGAGAAACTTCCAAAGGATCACTCTCAACTCCAAGGATGCTTTTTGAGGCCACCACTGAGAGACTCGCACCATTAGAAGATTTAAAGAGTGAAGAAAATGAGAAGAAACCTCTGAATGTTGGAACTGATTCTCCACATATGAGTAGTTTAAAAACAACACCTGTCTCAGCTACCTCAACGTTGCCATATCATGTTAAACCATCCAGAGAGACTCCCTATCTCTCAAAACCCAGACTTTCTCCTTTAGTACCTCTGCTAATGTCTTTACCAACATCCATCACTCAAACTGCCACAGTCACAGTCAGCACCAGCAAGGATCAACAAATAAAACCCATCTCTACCACATCCATCCTAAGAAGATCATTTAACTTTCATCCTACAACATTTCCTCCAAATCACAAACCAATAAATACAATTCCAACCTCTCAGGCATCCACCTCTATTCCAGTACCCACTGTGATCCCATCCCAAAAGACACTGTCACCAGTAATTCTGGATGTGTCCACACAGCACCTAACCGAGCATGGATCTGTTCAAAGAGGGAAGCCAAGGATAAAAACTATCCATTCTCAGACAATTACTGTCAAAGTAGAAAAAGATGCTAAGCTTCCATGTGAGACTGGAGGTCAGCTGATGCCTTTTCTGTCTTGGACAAAAGTTTCCAACGGTATGTAAGACTCGATCTAAGAACTCAGTTTTCTGTGCAAGTAAACCTTTTTCTGCAGGTTCTTAAAGAAAAGATGAAAAGATGTATAATTGTATAATTGTATCCTGCTGTATACAATTATACAGCAGGATTCCACATGCTGCTGGAGCTAATATTTACAACACAACCATGTTTTCTCATTATCTGACACACACATGCACAACCTGATGCTGCCACCCCTATACTTCACATTTAAGACTGTATTTTCAGACCTAAAAGTTTGACCACTATTTCCTCCAAATGTAACAATGGGCGTTGGGAACAATTTTAGTTTAGTTAAACCAGAGAACACGTATTCTGTAATTCAGGTTTTTGTGAGAGAACATTTGCAAAATGTATTCAGAAAAACAACAAATCCTACCAAGTATTTTTGCTCTAGTTTCTCATGCAAATGTTTTAGTACAGTTGAAATAAGACAAAACTAACTTGCAAGTAACTTTTCAACAAGACACAGGAGCTTTCTCAAGTCAAAAATTCCTTAATATTGATAAAAAAAAAAGTACCACAGTAATAACTGAAATCATCAGCTAATGGAACAAACTCTCTCTTCAATATTAAGGAATTATTGACTTGAAAAACCTCCCGTATATTGCTGAAAAGTTACTTATAAGTTAGTTTGTAAGTTAATTTTCTCTTATTTCAAGTGTTGTGAAGTGTACTAAGATATTTGCACTAGAAACTAAATCAAAATTGCATAGTACGATTTAGTGTTTTTTGTGTGTATGTTGTATTTAGAATAGCGACATCTTCGGCTCTGAGTGCCCTTTCAACCCATGTTGGTACAGGACTCATTTAATTACACTCTTTCACCAGCTTCAGCAGCAATGACAGTGTATGTAAACTTCTGAAACCTGAAGTTTGATCTGTTTTAATGTCAGACTGACAGACAGCAGAGAGGGCGGTGCCTCTTTATATATAGTATGTGAATATCTGCTGTCCTTTGGTTAGAATGTGACTGCTGTGTAGTTACATCAACAAGCTTTGAAAGTTAGGAGGTTCTACTGGAATATTTAAGTGGATTAAATATCCATTAAAGCCTAAAAATACATCCTTTGTTTAAATGTCAAGTCCTGTGCACACAACATTTGGATCTGCTGGAAGTTAATTCCGTATTATCCTGTTATGCATGGATTAACCCTTACAGGCTTCAGATGAGATTCATAAAAAAATTTTTTCATCCTAGAGTATGTTGTTTCCTATAGCGATTATGTCTATTTCAGAAAGTATATCAGGCATTCTGGCAGCTTATCTTGCTTTTAGTTCAAGTCGTACAGAGAATAGGTCAGAAGTTTACATGCACCCATAACTAACAATTTGGTTTGCAAGTTATAAATAGCTTAAATTGCTCTCTAATGCATATAAGATCAATTCATAATCATAATATCCCAGCTGTGGTTGTGGAATATGAATTCATTGACTTAATTTTTTTTCACCCTAACTGAGACACTGAGGGCTACAAACCTTTAGACGTTGGGTTCTTTTGAGACCTGCCAGATGATGAGGTCTTGGAGTAATTTTGAAAGGATTGAGGTTGGATTAGAGAGAAAGCTCAGTTATTTTGCACACTGTGCCATGTTTTCTCCATTTGCTTATAAAGTCCCTCGCTGTGCTTCTTGAAAGTTCCAAAGTCTTAGAAACTGACTTGTCAGTGAGTTTGTCTCTCTTCTGTCTGGAACCTCTTTAAATCAGAGGAGAACCATTTCTTTGACTGCTTGGTAGGAATTCACAGATGACACTTAAAATGAAACTCTCAAAAATCAGATAACTAAGTGAAAACGTCTAAGCTATTCCTCACAGAGAACCTCTTCAAGGAAGAATTTTAACTGTTCTTAATGAATAAAACTGAATACATCTGAGACAAAGTATGTGGTGATGGTTTTAAACCACTGACATAAACTCAAAGCTTTAAGAGCGTAATATCTTTTGTCTCCATCATAGCAACATATTGTCTACCTCACCCGGCGCCTCTCCACCCACAATTCCCTCCTGACTCTTCATCCCTAATTTTCTTCCTTTGAACAGGCTTACTATTTCTTCCAGTGACCCTGGAACTAAATGTTAAACCAAGTAAATGGTCTCAGGTTCAAACACCAGCTTTTCAATGTATCGTTTCAATGTTAAAAGCAGAAATTGCTCCGGACCATCAGTACATGGGCAGATGAGGGGAGTGGCGCCTGGATGTCAGGAGCAGATCATTTAGGCCTTGTGGGTTGGTGTGTGTAGTCTGGCAGAAGTAGGCACTGTCAGCTTAGTGAACAGTGTGTCTAAAGTTGGGCAAACTGACCATGGTAGTGAGTGGGAGTTTGCAGGTGTGGCCATTGTGATCCAATTAGGCCCATAAATATTTGGACCTTTCCACCAATTTGGATAGGCAGACTGTCAAATAAAAGTTAAGAATCTGTTCTTTTCACCTACATGCATTAAATACACATAGTTTTAAAATGTCCCAGTAAATATCAAGAGTATATATATATATATATATATATATATATATATATATATGTATAATGTACCACACTGGACTGTAATGGATTACTAACTGGTTCATGGCGTACATTGTCTTTTAGTCAAAGATGCAGTGAGTTAAGTCCAAGCCCTAACCAAATGTTTCAAAATGTCTGGGTGGCTGCAAGATATTTAAATTGAAAGTACTTAATATGACATGATCCAAAATATTAAATTCTCTACAGAACTTTTCAGAGAAAGCAGCTTTACTTTCAATAACTTAACTCATAGAAAATGGATTTAGATACATGTGTGTGGTAAGCTCATTTTTCATCCTTGCACTCTTTGTTCCACAAGCAAATTTTGACACTAATCAGTCCTGAAGACGATGCTCAGGTCAAGTGATATTCAGCATTTTTTTTTTTTTAGCTTACATGCAAAATCAAGGCTAAAAACAGAAATCATAATTAAAGGAAAGACATGAGAAGTCCACTTTGTAGCTTGTTTCATATTAAATGTAAAATACAGTGTATGGTAGAAAGCTAACACTGCACATCAACACTATCCTTACTGTGAAGCATGGTGGCAACAGCTTCATAATGTGAAGGGGCTTTTCTTCAGCAGAATATGTTAGAATGCCTAGTCAAAGTCCAGATCTAAATCCACCAAAGAACCTGTGGAAATACTTGAAAATTGATGTTTACAGGCACTTTCCATCCAATCTAAACTGAGCTTGAGCTGTCTAATTAAGATGAATGTGCAAGAGTATTTTACTTTATGTTGGTCGATCAAAAAAAATTGGAATTTGTGATAATAATATGACAAAATGTAAAAACATTTATAGATAAGGAATGCTAAACGATTGTGTGCTTCTTTCTGTTTAGGAGCGAGTATCGCCAGGAACATGAAGGTGCAGAGGTTTGAGGTTCTCCATAATGGAACTTTAATCATAAGAAACTCACAGCTAACTGATGAGGGCCAGTACATGTGCACTGTTCAGAACCAGTATGGTACAGACAAGATGATGGCTAACCTTATAGTCATGTCTCATCATCCACGGGTCCTTCAACCTCGAGAGCGAGACATCCATGTGTATGAAGGAAGCAAGGTTGAACTGGAATGCAAAGTTGAAGGGGATCCTGTGCCTCGGGTTAAGTGGGTCCTCCCTAACTCAATCCAGCTGATGCCGACCTCACCTTCTGTGCCATCTCAGTGGCAGGTCGCTGTAGATGATAGTGGAACTCTTCATATCAGCCGGGCTAGTTTTACTGACAGTGGAATTTACAGGTGCACTGGCAGCAATGCAGCTGGAGCTGATACCGTGTCAGTGCATCTTCATGTCTCTGCAATGCCCTCTTTGATTCAGCAGAGACTAGATGAGAACATGACTTTTCCAGAGGGCAGCGCTGCTTATATTGACTGCACTGCCACAAGAGCCTCTCAGCCAGTCATGCGTTGGATCACTCCTGATGGCACACAGCTCACTCCTTCCCGACTAATTACTAGAGAGAACCTTACTGTCTTTCCAAATGGGACACTGCACATACAGAGATTGGACCTCAAGAATTCTGGGAGATATGTATGCAAAGCCAGTAATGGAATAGCCTCAAGCAGCAGGACTGTGATGCTAAGTGTAAGAAGAAAACTGTTGTCTTCTAAAGCCATGATTACATCTTCATCTCCCCAGAGAACAGATGTAATCTATGGAAGTAAGCTACTTCTGAACTGTGTGGCAACAGGTGAACCAGAGCCTCGAATCATCTGGAGGACGCCCTCTAAGAAGCTAGTGGATAGTCAGTACAGGTGGGCAAATGTAAAGGACAAGTTCTTCATAGTTATTATCATAGCAACTCTTAATGTCCTGAATATTGAAGGTTGTTTTAATGGTACCATTTAATTTTTTGTGCAGCTTTGAGTCTAGGATCAAAGTATTCCTTAATGGCAGCATAAGCATTCATTCTGTGACTGACAAGGATGGAGGTGACTACCTGTGTGTAGCCCGTAACAAGATGGGTGATGACTACGTTCAACTGCGGGTCAATGTCTTGACCAAACCAGCAACGATTGAGCAGAAATTCCAGAAATCCAGTCAGGAGGTGGTGCAAGGCCAAGACCTGAAGGTGGACTGTGTGGCGTCTGGCCTCCCCAGCCCGGAGATTAGCTGGGCACTACCAGACGGGACCATGGTCAACCCAATAAAGCAGAAAGCAGGAGTCCGTGTGGGACGCAGTCGCAGGTATGAGTCATTATTCTTTAGCTCAAGGGAAGTTCCTGATTTGTCGGTTTTTTTCTTTGCCAAACCACATTCAAATTCTAACTAGCAATAAGTAATTTGTTTCATGAATCAAGCCTATTCAAATGTAACATTCATCCCCCTCTTCTCAAATTGTTTGTAGGTACGTGGTGTTTGACAATGGGACACTGTACTTTAACGATGTTGGCCAGCCAGAAGAAGGTGATTACACTTGCTATGCACAGAACCAACTTGGCAGAGACGAGATGAAGGTGAGAGTCAAGGTGAAAGGTGGTACATCCTCACCCCAAATCCAGGATAAAGATCAAAAGACTGTCAGAGTGCTCTACGGTGACACAGTAACACTTCAGTGCAATGCCAAAGGTGACCCAGTACCTGTTGTCACTTGGATGTCTCCCAAAAATAGACCAATTTCCAATGCAATAGATAGATACAAGGTGCTTAAAGATGGAACACTGGTTGTTCAAAAGGTTCAGCAATTTGATGGAGGTAATTACACCTGTATGGCGCGGAACAGTGTTGGCCAAGACAATAAAGTTACCAGAGTGGAGGTTTTGGCAACTCCTCTACTTATCAATGGCTTAAGAGGAACTTCAAATACCATCAAAGTTACTGCAGTTCAGGGAGAACGGAAACTGTTGGATTGTGTGACTGAGGGAACCCCTTCATCTCGTATCATGTGGATCCTCCCAGGAAATCTAATACTTCCTGCTCCATACTACAGTAATCATATGACAGTTCACCAGAATGGTACTTTGGAAATACAATCAGCTAAGAAGACCGATTCAGGACAGATGGTGTGTGTTGCTCGTAATGAAGGAGGGGAGGTTAGAATGTTGGTCAACTTGGATGTCAAAGAAATGGTTGGAAGTCAACAAATTGATGCACCCAAAAGAGAAAGCTTTTCCCTAAAAGTGGGGAATACAGTGATTCTAAATTGCTCTATTGATGGCTTGGAGTTAACTGATATAATGTGGACCTTACCCAGTGGGACGCCTCTGCAAGCCGGTGCTCGAATTTCAAAGTTTTTTCACCGACTTGATGGGTCTTTGATCATCAACAACCCATCTGTTGCAGATGCTGGTATGTACCGCTGTGTGGGGCATAACTCTGCTGGGAATTTTGAGAGTACAGTGACCCTGTCCCCAGGAAGGAAGCCACAGATTCTGAACCGATACATCTCTCCTGTCAGCATCATGGATGGTGAAACACTTTTCCTTCATTGTCAAACAACTGGTGAGCCATTCAGAGTTACATGGACCCTGCCCAGTGGGGTTGTTCTCAACAGGCTGCAGAAAGCTGGACGCTATTCGATATTGCGTAATGGAACAATTGTCATTCAACAAGCATCAGTCTTTGATAGAGGACCCTATGTTTGCAGAGCTTCCAATGAATATGGCAGCTCCTTGCTTTCAGTCTCAGTAAATATCATTGCAAACCAACCCAGGATTACCAGTGGCCCTCCCTCTGTGACTTACGCCAAAAATGGAGTTGCTGTTCAGCTGAACTGTGTCGCCACTGGGCTCCCTAAAGTAGAGGTGGCTTGGGAAACACCTGATAAAACCCGCCTGGTTGTAAGTGCACAGCCACGCCTTTTTGGAAACAAGTATCTCCATCCACAAGGTTCCCTAATCATTCAGAATCCAACCCAACAAGATTCTGGTGTTTACCGATGCACTGCCAGGAATACTGCTGGTGTAGACTCTAAAACAACATTTCTGAATGTGTTCTAAAGAAGTTTACTTTCAACCCATACCCAAGGCAATACTGTATGCCCAAGCAACTGCCTAATTAAAAGACATTATATCAGAACACAATTAAAGTCACTGTAAAAATTGTGAAATCACCAACCAATTAGCATACAGTGGCTCTTTAATCATGTTCTGACTTAGAGGCTTAATGCTAACATCATGTGCACCCTACTTTCTTTGTTTGTACAATATTGTGAAAGATCTGTGTGTAAATACATAATTGCTCAGGTAATTCGGATACAGAAAACTTATGTACGGGTTATGTTTTCTAGAGGGGTCACTAATGGTGGTCTTAATCATCTTTGTATCATATTTAACTTTCTCAATCTCACCAGACCTTTTTAAATGAAAGTAAATTATTTAGAAGATATATTGTTTTGTGTTAAGTCTGCCAAAAAGTAGAATTTCTGATGTATTTATTATAATTAAATGACAAAATCAGTTTGCTATGCGAAAAGCCTGACCTGTTTTACTACACGCTCCTCGATGGCAGCATATCCAGTCACTTACATGTCACCCATTCATGGCGTTTATATGTGGAAAGGTTTTGTGACAATCTTTCGAAAATCCATATACGGTACATTTTTATGAGTTGCACCTAGTTAGACATTGGTAAATCTTGATAAAAAACACTGACACTCTGAGAATTGACTGAAAATCTTAAATCTTAATCTTAAATCTTAAATATTAATTTAATCTTAAATATTCACACAGACAAACAAGAAAGGGTATCATTTTTAGTGCATTTCATAATTATTACAATCAGAGGCCTCTGATTGCCATGTTAATGTCAGAAATCAAGCAATATGTGATAAAAAGGAAAAGAAATAAAGAAAGCCAAATAAGAGAGCCAGCAATATAATGTTCAATTAATATGGTAAACATAGTGACAGTGAATTGAAGGAACTGAAAACCTCACAGTTTCTACAGTAGCGCACCTGTCAAAGTGTTTTCACTGTGAGCACCACAATGAATGTCTACACTTAATTTTCTCACAGCAACTTCTCAATTAGACGTAAAAAAGTACCTTCAAGCTAATGCTACATGTTGGAAGGGTCTTATTAAAGCAGTAATTAATTTTACTTAATAACGTGATGATGCCAGTCGACATGTTTTTATTGGCAGAAGATGCAAAAACAATTTAAAAGACAGCAACAACAGGTTTACTTAACTTAGAAACTTTAGGCTCACAAACACCTGAAACTTCCTGAATGGTCTGGCTGCTGACAAGACGAAACACATTGTGTTCATTTACGACTGGTAGAGCTACAAAGATGCTTTATGTTATAAACATATTTTAATTCTATTTTGAAATAAAAACAAAAAAAAAGTTCATGTATAATTTATTTATGTTTAATGGTTTTAGACTCTACAATGTGGTGTTTGAATTTTCAAACTTTTGGAATTCCTACCAAATTTATACACAAACGAAAAGAAACCAATGAATTAGGTACAAAAAATAACTCAAGAAAATATGTGTATGTATGAAAAAAGTAACTCTTCCATTCTCAAGAGTATTAGAGAAAAAAGTAATAAAATGAATAGCAGGATCCAAATGCAGGGAGGAGCCAAGCAGGTGAAAGTCAATAGTTCACTAAAGGAAATAAGAAAAACTAAATCTAAAAGGGAAAAATCCCAAAAAATGTAGCAGAAGCAAAACAAGCTGGGGGCGTACAGAGTGCTCAGTGGTCCCTTGTACCAAATACATTTTTATCTTAACAGTTTTAAATTAACAATTAACTCAAAATTGAGGTGTTGCTCTTTTCGCTTCAGTCATATTTAATTAGGATCACAGTTTTCATTTTAATCTTTTCAGCTTACCTTTCTTACAATGAGTTTACTATGCCTGCAAAACTCAAATGAGTCTTTTTTTTCTTACACTTTTGTACTTCACAGCAGCTCTGAATGTGAGATGTATATCGCAGTTTAAAAATTGAAATCAAATTTCCTCTGTCTAAGGTGGCTTTAGTATTTTGTGGGTTTTTTTACATTAACATTTATTCTGCAGTCTGCATGGAGACATCTGGTTTCAGCTGAGGGGTTTTCTGTCTCTGCAGTGGGGTCTGTGGTCCTGACACAACAATGATGGCCTCTGCTGTGATGTATTTTGTTGTTAATAGACTGAGCAGTTTTCCACAACGTAATAAAAACTTCTTTTCAATCTGTGTTCAAAGCACTTTTTTTGTTGACTCTGGAAAATAAAGAAAAGTGCAAATCAAAATATAACAGAAACTACCAGCGCCTCCCTCTGCTGCACATGCTGTTTTATTGGTCATCTTCTGGCTATATCTAAATTCTCTCATTAAGTATGGATAACAACATCTCTTTTCGTCATGAGGTCTGGGGAAAAATGTTTCAATTTTGAGCTCATAAAGTGGCTCTCATTTATGAATCTGTTTTTGAACGATTCTAAATGTTTCTGTGGCTTCGCATGATGACAGAATGTGGTGCAAGTACATCTAAAAAAAGAATATTGTGAAAAAGATCAAATTCTTTTTGCTTAAGTATAAATTATTTAATTACTAATCTTTGGGTGTCATGATGTGCAGATTGTTGGTGGACCCAAATGCAGCAGGCGGAGGTGCAGAGCAGGTTTTGTTGAATTTAATGAACAAATAGAGAACAAAAACTTACAACCATGAAGAACACAAAGAGCGCAGAGTGCCAGAACTGAAAAATAGGAATCCAAAAAGATGACTGGGAATAGACAGGAAGATAGTGGGAGTAGACGAGAGAAACCGGCCAGGAGTCATTGAGAATAAGGTGCTAACATACTGGGAGGCTGAATGATGAACCAAAGACCTGGGCTGATGAGCTAACTGGTTACAGGTGTGAAGTGGAGAGACCAGGGGGCCGACTGAAGAGAGGAAGAGACAGAGAAAGTGGCTTGGGTTGAGATAGAGTACACAGGGGAGTAGGACAATGAATCTAACAATAAAGCAAACTAAAAATAGTTAAACTAGAGTAACTAAAATTAACTAGACAAGAAATAAAGATAATAAACTAGAAGGACTATGAAAGGACTGAACTAAAGAAAAACATAAACACGGCTGATCTAATTAAAGAAAAGGAACAAAGGAGCACAGAAATTAGCCAAACCCAACTAAACAACCCAAGATTCTAACATTGGGAGCAAAAAGAAAAAGTTCAGCATTTAGCAGTTCAGTTCAGTGGAACTAGGTCACCATTATTCTTCAAGAGTAGAAACTTGTAATTATTACTCTGGGAATACAGCCACGCTTTTATTTAATTTTTTTTTCTTTCTTTTTTTTTTGAGAGAGAGAGAAGAACCATCTGGAGCCATATGGAAAAACTCTGTTAGTTCATCAGAATAAGGAGTATCATCACAGCTCAGAGTTTAACCAGTGCCTCTGTGCTCCCTCTCCTTCCACCCAAATGGTGCTCAGCATTCCTCTGGCACATTAAGTCCATGTTTCCATCTTGGAGAATCATTGGACCACAGTGATCAATGCTTTCCCTGAGTGATTTAAAGGTCTGACATGTGAATGCGACTCCTTACAAAACTCAGCTTTTCCATATTAGACTATGAAGTAGCAGGAAGATATTTTATACACAAAGATATTTGCAATCCTGTTGAAAATCTTCTAAAAATAAAGAACAACCTAACTCTATCACTTACATTAAAGCAATAAAAACAATCCTACTGTAGCTCCCATACAAGGTTCTATCTTGAATCTTTGTTTCCATAGTGACCTCCCACCATTATGTAACAATGTATGCAGACGACATACATTGTTGTGACAGGGAGTCACGACTTAAAAAGACAATCCCTAAAAATGTTTGAAATGTCTAGCTATAACATATAATGCTACATCTAAAACCAGAAGTTTACATACACCTTTCTTTTCTAACTATCTGAAGTTAAATCGGAACAGACTTCTTTTTTTTTATTCCACTTAGAATTACTAAAATATTTCTCTTTTCTAAATGCTATCTCCACTTACATCAAGTGAACCATGTCCCGAAGAAGCATCATATTTGACCCTATGTATAACTTCTGGTTTCTTAAACGCTGTTAGTTTTACACAGAATTTGTACAGCTACTGTGTAAATGAATCACCTTTCTATTTAGTTTGAAGGCGTAGTCATCTTAGTGTACGTAAACGTCTTACATATTTGTGGCAAGACCTGTTCTAGATTCCACTTTACTTTAGTATTATTCATTATTATTGTTATTATTATCTGTTGACCTGCACATGGTGAGAGATGTTAAAAACAATGTAGTGAAATTAGTTGAATTTTCTGCTTGGTTTGCTGGAATTCCCTGTTGATTTAGTTTTATATAACATATTTAATTTAGATGCATTCCCAGGTGTAAAATCCTGAGTGAAAAATGATTCCAAGCAAGTCTGGAGGTGAGCTGGGTTCTCATGTCTGTGCAGATCCATTAAACTGTGCTGTACTTTCATGACTAATTGTGGGAATATGGTTTAGTCTGGCCCAGATTTCAGTGGAAATCAGCCCCACCCGCTGAAGTGGCTTGGAAACAAGGGCACCCCAAATCCCCCGCTCCACAGCTGACTGTCATTACTCATGCAATTCCCAATTATCCCGATCTCACAAATTACAGGTCACAAGAATCTGGTGGAACCTCTGATCCAATTAACCAGACAGCTCTGCGCATGAATCAAGCTATGACTGCCACACATGATGAAAGCAGTTAGTCCAGAGCATATGGAGGAGTTTAGGATTCCTTACTGGTTATCACATTCCCCTCCGTCTACACAGCATGCGACTGAACACAGCCAGAGCACGGAATTACAACAACGGCATAAGATAGGCAGAGGTTTTTCTCCAATCACTTTGAAATGCTGAGATTCCTCTACAGTCATTCCAGACTCACAATCACGTTATATCTCGGAAAGTCACAGAGGACGCCTTTCCAAAACTCTTACCACAAAAACACATTAGACTTTATTGGGATTTTATGTGTCGACCAACACAAAGCTATGAGTCATTGTGCAGTGGAAAGAAAATGCTGCGTTTTCTTACAGATAACAATCTAACTATAATTGTGTATGTTACTTTTTCATGTCCATTTACCAAATTATCCATCTTAGATGAACATATTTAGAATTGGGGTATGCTGGGGTTTTTTTTGTTTTGTTTTTTTTTTTGGAGTTCAAGCCGAGACCCAGCAGATGACTGGATGAAGGTGCTCTGATTGGATGAATCTTCAAAAATGTCCATTTTAGGCCTGATTGTAACACAGTATGCTCAGTACATAAGATGGTGGTGGCAGCATCATGCTGTGGGGACAGAAGCTGGTTGGAGTTGATGGAGGTAAATCCAAGAGTCTTGGAAGAAACCCTGTTAGAGGTTGCAGAAGGTTTGAGACCAGGGTGGAGGTTCACCTCTCAACATGACAAAGACTCTAAACACGTATCCATAGAGACAATGAAATGGTTTGGATCAACACATATTCATGTGTTTGGATGGCCTAGTCCAGACCTAAATCCATCTCGGGATCTATGGCGAACCTTGAATGTTGAGGCTGATGTTTAGATGCTCTTCATTCAATCTGACTGACCTTGAGGTGTTTTGCCCTTTAGCCATTGGGATGCCGTTTTGATTCCCCACTATGTCCATCTCAGTTACTTTGCCATTGTGACCTTGGGCAAGACTTTTACCTATTTTACCGGCTAGTGGCGCTCAGAGGGGCCAGTGACACCGATGGTATGGCAACCTTACTTCTGTCAGTCTGCCCCAGGGCAGCTGAGGCTGCAGTGTAGATCACCACCATCACTCGTTATCACTTGTCAATGAAGGAATGTAATGTCAAAGGCTTTGAAGTCCTCAGACTTAAAAAAGCTTTGCACAAGTATAAATCATTTACCACTAAACTCCTGCTGATGATGATATTTTCACATTGTCTTTAGCTATGCTAGACTGACATTAGCATGGTAGCTCTCTGCTTTGATATGACTTGATAATAACTGCACTACTAAAATTCAGTATCATTTGTTTCAAGTACAAGAAAAAATTGTTCTGTCACATTTTATGCATAGTGTTTTGCTTTGAACATCCTAAATTGCAAGATGCTTTTGTTTCAGCTTCTCTCTTTTTTTCCACTAAAACTTAGCTAAACCTGGCAAGCAGAGAAGGTTGCATAATAGACAATTAGCAAAGTGCGGCAGCCAATATTTTCTTGTCAAGCATGGAAAACATGCTGAACAATGTTTTTGTCTGGTAGAGGAATGAAGTGGTACCCCGAGTGGACAGAAAACACCGACTTAAAAATAATAAGAATTAACTGAAAACAGGTGAGTGTCATCAACAAAAACACAAACATTTTTGAGTAGTTGCTCTTTGAATCCAGCATGAATTATATCAAATGTTATAAAGGGACCTTATGAAAAATGTGGGCTCATCTAAAAGCATGAGAGCTGAAGTAGAACTGCATTCTGCACCTGATCTGGATCTCTCCGATGATTGTGAGTGATTAAAGACACAATAAACATTTTATTGGACATTTTTTCATTTATTTAGTAAAACACTATAAATGTTTGGTTTACATTCCCAGTGAAAAATAAAGCTAAATCATTATGTGAATGTTCAAAGGAGTGTGCAAGTTTTCTACAACTGCAGCTGGTTCTTTAAAAATATAACTTGAGAAGTTGGCAATAATTTAAAAATAAATGATTTTTAAATCTCTGTGTGCTACCAGCAGGTAAGCCTTCTGCTGTCCACACATTCAGACACATGACCAGGCTGCAACACAGGCCATTACAGACCACATAGCTTAGCATGGTGGAATCAAAGAAGCACATGAACTTACAGTTTCTGTTTTACTTTGGTGTCGGAGCACACATCACTAATTATTAAAGATGCCTCACAGTTTGCTTCTTGAAACTTTGTAATTCATACAACCATGCATCATGCATGCTGCAGAGATCTGAGAGCAGAAAAGATAAAGAAACAGCAGCTTCCTCAAGCTGAGAGACAATCTCAGATCTGTGTCAGTGGTGAAGAAAAGACTGAACTTTTTAAGGTTTGTTTCAGGAAATTCTTCTAAAACATTTGAACTGGACATTGCACCAATTTTCAACATCCATTAATGGCAAGTTTAAAACTCAGTATACAGAAAACCTTTTTGTAATTCTGAAGGAAATATTTTAAATCTGTGAAAACTCTGGTAATAACATTTATTATGTATTACAGAGTTGACATGAAACATGGTTTGAATCAAATTTTCATAAATAAAACTGAAATGAGCCCAGTGGCATGACAAGTGGGCGCAGCATTGGAAGTCAGAGGCGAGCAGCTGTCCAGGCAGGTGATGACAGATGAATTTTCTTCCCGTTGTGTTTCAGAGGGTTTTTATCAACTTTCTAACCAAACTTTAGTCTTGGATTAAATTAAGCAAAATCTTGAGTTTTGACCACCACTCCAGTTTCTTCTCATTTGAGAACAACATGCCAGGTCTCCCATGAGGATAACTTCTTAACATTTCAACAGCTTATTGATAAATACAACATTGACCAGAAACAGTTTCTTCAATATAACCAATTAAAACAAGCCATCAATACATTATTGGACATTAGTAACGCTAACCTTGGACAACTAGACCGCATCAGTGAAATTGCAAAGTTGCCAAAAACACTCTCAAAACTATGTAAAATATAATGTCTTCAAGCAATTTTAATTCTGATCAATAAATGGGAAAAATACCTTAGCATAGAATAGAAAGTAATCCGTAGAACTCACCTCACACATAACAGGATGCTCGGTATGGGACTTACACAGTCATACATTTGCACACACTGATGATCACCTCCACACATACAAATAACTGGAAAGGAACAATCACCAAACTGTCTTAAATCTCTGGCCACAACATCCCATTATCTCCTCTATGTGCTTACTTGGTAATCTAGAAGAACTGAACATTAAACTCCAAACAGACCCAAACCTGCTGCTTGACTATCACCAAGAAAACAATGCAGCTTATTTGGAAAAATAGGAAAAACATTAGACTTTCTCACACAACATATATCAATGAAACAGCAACAAATAAGAATCAATTTGAATATTTCATGAAAATATATTCCATAATTCTACGTCATTTGATTATCGGTGAATTAGTGCCACTGTGGAAGCAAAGACCAGGGGAAATGAGAGTCTAATAAAGAGTGTTCTTTAGTTATCCTTTTTTTTTATTTCAATATGTATTTATTTTCTTTAGTATGTATTTATTTTCTCTCCCCCTCTATGTTTGCAACTGATTACATCTGTATGTCATGATATCACAATAAAAAGCATGCTAACATGAGATATTATACATCATTGATTTATCCCGGTATCATTAACTGTTTTCCGAAATCCTATGAGTTTGGACTTCATTTCACAGGTTCAGTGAGTGGAAACTTTAACATAGTTAAAGTTGCTGCCTTACTGGTTGCACTGTCTGTCCAGTAGAACTGTCAGTAGATTGTCAACATGAAAGGAGCTGCAATTACCACTAGAGACATTAGTACCTTCAGGGGCTGTTCCTTGGTTCCTGCTCACCTCTCATAGACTAATCAAAGTGGTTGTCAAAAGAAAGCAGCACTTTATTTCAGATCAGCTCTGCTACTTTAATCTTGATCAGTCAGAGCAGTCTCCCTGCAGCAAGCTCTGCTGCAGTTTTTCCTTCCGCTCCATCACTGTGACAACACAATTCAGGAGGAACGTCCATGAAGATGACATGCACAGAGCTGCTATTAGATAAGGATTGCTCAGCAGTTTGTTGACTGCAGTCAGACATCTAATAATCTGCATTACACCGTCACTGATGGCCTGTCATAATTGAACAAGCTTGCATGAAGAGCCACAGTGCCCCCTGCTGACTGGCATCACTTGTTCAGGATTTTGTGCTTTGGGTAATTTAAATAAAACATTCTAAAAGCAGGACAAACTGATTTAGTCTGCACCGTTCATACAAAGACCACTCAGCATATTTAAGAGCCAAAACAGTTCTTAAAGACAAGAAAACTATACATTATGATTCCTTTTGAATAGAATAGAATAGAATAGAATAGAATAGAATAGAATAGAATAGAATTTTCTGAATAAATGTAAACAGGGCCTACCAAAGTGTACCTGGTGGTTGGAACACAACATTCTGATGCTAAAATTAGCATCATGCACCAAATAACAAGTGGAGAGCCACAAGCATTTTGACTAATTTGGACTTACTCCATTCAGTATGTTAATATTAGTGTATAAGCAAAAATGAGCCAAAATGTTAATGTTAGCCTAAATGCTGCCATCACTAGCATGTTGTCTTACTTTAATTTGCTCCATTCAGTATGCTAAACATAACTAATAAATGAAATAAGTAGCAAAAATGCTTATTTTAAGCACCACATTGCTTAGCAAGTTATCTCTAAATGTATAAGTTAATACAAATAAAAAAGGTAATAAAACAATCTTTGTTGTTAAGAGCCTTAGTCTGCATAAGCCCAATACAAGCTATTTTGAAAAGTTTAGGGCTTTAATCTAAATATAACCTTCAAAATGCATGGAAAACAACATGATCAAAGTTTTTTTTAATTTACTGTTAATTAATGATTAAGTCAGTTTTCACAGCTTTGTCAGAGAGCTTTTATCCATAACAGAACACAAACAGGAAAACATATCACATAGTTTAAATATGAGTCACAGTGTCCACATCCATCTAAAGTTACAGGAAGGAAAAAGTTTTGTACTTTTAATGAGAAGATCATAAAAATCCTCTACAGTGTTTGTATTATTTAGGCTGTTTGGTGATTTTACACTACATGACTTCTCTACGCATTGAAAAGCTCATATCAACATCAGACTTGAACTATTCTACATTTAATCCCATTGCAACCAAAAACTAGAAAATGTCATTGTGATTTCACATGATTGTTACTGTGGAACTGGAGGAAAGTTATACTCAACTTTTCATGTTTTCGATGGAAAAAACATGAAAATAGTACTTTCTATTGATCACTCCCATAAAATCCTAGTAAGATTAATTTAAGCTTTCATTTGGAACAGTGCAAAGTGTGGACAAGTTCAAGGGGTGTAAAAACTTTAGCGAGTGATGGCGCACTTTAAGGAAGAGAAGTTTCATGTTGTGGGTCTAAGAAGCGGTCCAGCATCTTCTGGATGTTCTGGAAAGCATCTCTGCCAAGGTAGTCCACCTGTCCTGCCTCCCACATTCTGCGATGCTCTGCCTCTCTTTCTTCTGCCTGATGAAATGAAACATGGCAGAAACAACAAAGAAACATCAGGGTTTTTTTAATAGGTTTTGTTATGACTGAAAGAACAGAGTGTTTTCTGTGAAGAAAAAGTCCACTATTGGCAGACAACTCTTGTTGAGGCTTATTATTTGTCCTGTTTTCTTTTTCTTTAGAGCAAAATTACATGTTGTTTTCAGGAAAAAATAATCTGAAGTAAAGAATCTTTTCAACTCAATACAGTGTTTTCAGCTCATAAAAACTGAGATTCAGTTAGACTGTTTTGTTTCTTTCTTACTAGCTCTGCTTGTCTAATTTCACTGGAGTGTAAACTATACATTTGGCTCATTATTTATCCTGATTCAGGAAGTTCGTACTTTTACTATATTAGTAAAAAGCAGGCGATTTTGTATAAGTAATAACTGTATTACTTATCTTTTACTGAAAAGATTGTTTGACAGGCTGAGTTTTGTTTCTTTGTTGATTAATAAACGCAATTTGCTCCCAAAAGTGATCGATTTCAATTCAACTGACCTGAACTGAGCACAACGCAGATGATTTGATCTTAACTGAATAAAACTTGAGACAAGTGTGTTAAGAAAATGAATGGATGGATGGAAGTGTCTGAAATCGGATTGATTTGAGTTGAATTAAAGAAACTAAATTGAACTGAATTCAAATGGATTAGATTAAACTTAACTGAATTGAATTGAAATAAAATTAATTGAGTTGAGTTGAAAAGATACAAAGATATAAAATGGACCTGTATGTCCAGTAAACCATCTCTGGAAGACTTCAGTTGTGAAATATTGGAAAGTAAAATAAGTTTCCATACCGGCTGAGCGTCTCCATCTGCAGTGCCTTTCCTGTCCTCCGTCCCTTCAGCTCCAGCTCCAGGGGGGTCACTGACCTCTGCTGTCTCTGTTGATGGAGACTCTTTCTCCAGGACTGGTGATTCCTGCCCTGGAGTTCTGTCTGTGTGGGGAGCCTTCAGACATTGAAGCCTTGTTACTAATCAGTGTACTGAAAATCTAACAAATCTCACATAAAATGGAAATTGAAATGAACTGAGAGTAACAGAAATGTGATGTAGCTCAGGACAGATTGTGTGTTACTGCTGGAAGTTTGTAGGAAACGCAGTGAAGCAGAGATCCTGATCTGCTGGAACTAACAAGAGCCACTTGGCCTGTCTAATAAGCAGCCATCATAATTACCATGAAATATTTCAAATATAAGTAGCTATGCTAATATGGCTTTTCATCCTGCTAATTAATAATTTTATCAACAAATATTTTAATGACTACTCACAGAAAGAGCATGAAATTAAACAGAGTGAAAGGAAATGAAGTGCTCTCATTTCGGCTTCTCTCCCAGCAGGTCACATTCATGAGGATTTAGTCCCGTGTTTTTCACACTCATCAGGTTTTCTTTGAGGTACACCTTTTCAATTATGTGTCAATTTTAATAGTTTTGGCTATTCGCATGTCAGCAACTCAAAGCAAAGAGACATTTAGACTTACTGAACAAGACTTGTTGAGGTTCAAAGTGAGAATCAGAGAAATTTGACACCTAATTCAATTAGAATTCAGTTCAGTTTATTTATAAAGCTCCGACTCAAAGCTCCACCTGGTATATTTGATACCTATCTTTCATAAATGAAAGAAACCCAAGTGCTTGTCTGTGGTGTGTTGTTGTTTTCTCTCAAAGAGCTTTAAAAACCCCGGGGGAATTTTAAATTTAACCATTCCACCATCTGTCCTGTTCAAAAATGTCAATAGGGTTAAATTTCACCTTTTACTGAATATATAGGAGCTTTGATAGTTAATGGGATTTTTGAATAACTGTATGATCTGTGAGCAACCAGTTCCAGATGTTGGCCAACCTTTACTCAACGTATAGTCACTTTGGAAGTTGTCAAATCAGATTTAAGTTTTGATTCAGCGAATGCAGATTCTTCTAGTGTTTTTCAGAGTTGATGCAGGTCAACAACACAGAGCTTTCATCTTACCATCATTTCTTCGGTGTGTGAGTGAAGACTGTTGGAGGATGAAGAAAAATGTGCAAGCAGTGAACTGGAGCTGTCCAAGTTTCCTGTAAATGGCATTTTGACCTCTTGTTCTTGGATCTGCAGGAAAAAAGAAAGCTTGTTGTGGCATCATGTTGGCATCCAAAATCAGAGTCATGTTTCTGAGTTCTCTGCCACTCTGGATGTTCACAGCAACCTCAGTGGAGAAACACTTCAGAGTTTAGGGGTAGAAAGCTGCCAGTCAAGGACAACCAAAGCAGTTAGAGTTCAGTGACTTTTTCTACAACCACCTCTACTGCTGGGTGTTCTGAATTTTTCCTTTATGGAAATGTTTTACAGTCACAAGACATGTAGGTGTTTTTACAGGAATTTTCTACAAAGTAGTAGTAGTTTCATTGTGAAGTGGAATGAAATATGAAACATGGCTACTAGATTCTCAGATAGTATTTTACAGCAAAACATTGAAAGAGGATCTGTTTAGGATGAACTTCATCTGCAGTCTTCATTATTTCTCAGTGTTTCAGTAGCTGTGTTTCCATTTACCTTAAAATTGCTCAAGTTGTAAATACAAAAGAAATAAATTTGCTCAATGGGAAAACAGCAATTTTGAAGAGACTCAGATTTTTTGATGAAAAGTTTTTTGTGCTAGGACGAATTGGCTTCCCTGTTATATTGAAATTAGCATTTTTTTCACATCACACGTATCATGTGACCAACAACCAAATGTTGTTCAGTTGTAGTGGCAGAAAAGACAAATAAGACAACAAGTCTGAAGACTGGGCATGTTTTTTTTTTACTTAGCGCATAATTGTGTTTCTTATTAAATGGAAACATTGCAATTGCAAACATAAAGAAATGGGCAAAATGCATAAAAGAAAAGAGCTGAGCAATAAAAGAGTAAACAGTTTCAGTACCTGTTGCTTGGGTCTTCTTGGAGTGGGCTGTGTGTCTGGAGCAGATGGTGTGTGACTGTGATATTCCTTCCACCACAGAGACTCAAACTGCTCCATACTCTGTGAGTGGCAGCCGTCCCTCTGTGGGCTCCACGGCTTCACGGCTCCTGCAAAGTGGACTATCTTTGCCTGGTGGCCGAACCTGCAGGACGAACAATAGCATGTTCAATACATTAGTCAGTGGGTAGCAGACTGGAGTCCAACAGTTATCCAGAAGTCATTTTTCTCATATTTTCAAAATCACTCAAAGTTTACAACTGATAAGAGCAGCATCATAACATCCCCACTCACTTTGTCATTGCTTAAAACTGTATTTATTTCAATAACTCAACACATATAGATGATGTTTTCAATCCCATATATCTTGTATACAGCTATACATTTTGAGGATATTCTACCTGAAACTAATAAAACATGACATTTTTAGTCATTTATTAATTATATTTTTAACTTTTTGAGTTTTAAAAACTTGGAATGTAAATAGATACATTAGGGATTATTGCAATGGCATCCGGGTGGCATATTATGCTTCCTTGAACAAGTTAGGATCAGTCTATAAGTTATAAAAAACATTTTAATTAAATTTTTTGGACACAATCACTCTTTGACAATGAGATTTTAATCTGGTCAGTTCTGTTAATTTTGATCTCCTTCCAGAATAAGACTCTTGTCACTTTAAATCCAAATAATCTGCTGGCCACGCCCCCAACTCAACATTTACATTGCCACAGATGTGCAACTATACAGCTGTATATCTTTGAAAAGCAAAAGTTGAGCGTCCTGCACAACCAACAGGAATGCAGAAAGTGATTTCTGGATGGTAAGTCAACAATAAAACGCTTGCATTTTCCAGCAGCCATTGTACAGATATGTTATGTTCCAGATGTTTCTGAAATGGCTCTGAAATGTTTTCCAGACACCAAGAAAACATTAAATTATGGCCAAAACGTCTATGCTACCAGGGGAGTTTTATAACAGCCAAGTTTGTTGCCGACGCACTCACGTTTGGAAAGCTGGGAGGTAGGTGTACACAGAGCTGGCACACAGGTTGTAGATGAATGGCAGGTGTTTACTGATGTCTTCTACACTCCAACTGCTGAAGAATGAGTTCAGGAGGCCCTGATCTCCTCCTGAAAATGTACAAGAAAAAGAAACTAGTAAAATATACATTTGTTCTTACTTGACATATTTGTTTCTCTGATCGCTGTGATTTGGGGTAAGAAAAAGAAGAAATCTCAGCTGTCAGGGTTTATATCACATTAATCCCACTCCCAGCTGACTGAAACAAATTAAGCAATGAATGAATTATGTTACTTCATAAGATCTCCTTTGACTTTACATTAGCGTATTCAGTTGAGACATCAGTCCTCAAATCAATCAGCCTTCTGCTTTTTTCTTGGCTGCAGCCCAAACATGTTGTGATGCATTACCATCAAAGCTGCCGCGTTGCAGGGCGTGATCCAGCAGGCTGGTGTAGGTGATCTTGGACGGTCTGAAGACAAACACGCCAGAATTAAAGCAGTCGGGCCAGCCAGGGTCAGGAGCAGCTGACAATTCGTCCCGTTGGAACAACTCATCCACATTGCACAGGACCTGAGAAGAGACAGTGTGGAAAAATAAAAAATTTTACTCTATGGTTTCATTCATAACTGAGTAAAAACTGTTGGACCACCTGTGAAGCTGTCAGCTAGATTCCAGATTCTCTGGTGCTGAGATTAAAAGGCTCATTGATGGTAAGGCCCAGAGCATGAATGGATGGATGAGATTCTCTTGGAGTTTCTTAAGATGTTGGTTGTGTTGCAACTCAGCAATATTGCGTGGACATCGGGGGCAGTTGCCCTTGAGTGGTAACCTCCATTTCTGTTTATAATATTTATGGACAGAATTTTTGGGAACAGCTCAGGTGTAGAGAGGATCTCTTTGGGTGGCCTTATAATCACGTCTGATTTCTGTATATGACGTGGCCTATTAGCTTCATCGGGTTGTGTTCTCTGAAGTGGTTCGTACTAGAGTGTGAGGCAACTGGGATGAGGATCGGTGCCTCCAAATCAAGGCCATGGTTTAGAGCCAGAGAAGGGTAGAGTACCTTCTTGGGGCCCAAGAAGGAGTCCTGCCCCAAGTGGAGAAGATTATGTATCTAAAGGTCTTGTTTATAAATGAGGGGGAAATGGAAAAGGAGACTGATAGGTAGATTGGCGTAGCATCTGCAGTGTGAAATGTGTTTCCTTCGCTGCTACTTCTCCATGTCAAGAGGAATCAGTTGAGGTTTATGATGCCTTCTGGACACGTCCCACTGGGAGGAGACCCAGAAGAAGACCCAGAACACGCTGGCTGGGCTCAGCCACTTCACTAGAAGGAGTTGGTGAAGTGATTGTCGGTGATTCAGTCGAGAACTTCAAAGCAGACACAAATATTACTGACCACAGTAAACATTGCATGTCCATGTATGACCTCAGGAACCTTGTATTTACTCAGCTTGGCCTTTAAACATGCCTGCAGCCTGCAGCACACATTTTCACTGACTTCACAGGCCGAGAAATCACAAGAACAAAGTTCAGCTGGACATGTCAGGGTTCATATGTTGGAGATAAGCAGGAGGTCAGGAGGTCAGAAGAGAAGCAAATGAAGACTACCAGACTGATGTGTGTTGACTCATGACCTAACTGCATTGTTCTGTAACTAGGATCAATTGGAATTCATCTACTTGACTTGAAATCTGTTTGTATGACTAGATTAAACAGACCTAATTTTCTGAAGTCATGTGATGTGAATAGGTGCTATATAAATTAACTGAATTGAATTGTGACACTTGTTCATCTATTCATCATGCATCCATCATCTCTTGCTTATCCAAGATTGGGTTATGGGGATGATCCAGGATGATAACCTAGATATCAGAATCAAAATGCTTTTATTGATATTGTACAGAACCACAACAAAATTTGTTTCAGTACAGAACAAGGAAGACATGTGGCTGCTCCCCCTAGGGGCGCAGCCCTTTATGTTCATCCCTCTACCATGGAGAGGATTCCTCCAGAAAGTCTTCCAGCTTTTCATGCACCAATATTTTCATGCACCAGCGAAACACAAGGCAGACTGAACTCGCTAAAGTGGAATATTCCTATTAAACTCACCAGTGTATCAGCATCCAGGAAGACACATTTGTTGTACTGAGTCAGATTCCAGCAGTGGAGTTTAGTAAAGGTGACGCCAAGTTCAGGACGTCCCAGCATGGACAGATGGAGTTGGTCCTCGCTGTTCTTCACATCCACAGTGATGACCTCGTCAAAGACGATCTCAAGGACTTTTCTGCTCAAAAGGAGTTCAATTAGTCAGAAAGTAAATTGTAACTCATTGCAAAGTACTATTTGAATTACTTGGCCTGTCTGGTTCAAAGGTATATGTTTATTTTGTTCTTTAAGTTCTAAAAACACAATGAGTTACCAAACTCAGTGAGTAAACCTAGCTGCTTTGTTTCATCAAGTACCTTCAGTTGTATTTGATATATATATATATATATATATATATATATATATATATATATATATGTGTATAACAGAAACTTGACTTCGTAATTTAACACCTTGATATTGTGTCTGTGTCTTTAAAAAACTCTTGCTCTTTCTGTTATGATGCCTTCAGGACGTCACCATAACATCGCTCTTCCATTAACCTCCATTACTTGTAACTCATATAATTAGCTCAGCTGATGTGCAGCTCCACCAGGTGTTTGCTAATTGCTTCTGGCTAGTCTGAAGGAGCTGAGCAGAAGAGTTGTGGGGGAGGGCTGCTGTGAGACCGAAGCTTGGAAATTTGGAAACTGCAGCTCCAAGAAGGATCTTCGTCAAAGGCCGCCCTGGCATTTTGCACAGCTGAATGGTTGCCACGAGAGATTAAAGGATTTTTCAAACATGGATGAAAGAATCAAAGAAACACTTCAGGTATGTTTTTGACATGATGCTGAGAAAAGGCGATTTTAATGTTTTTATTGGTATTTTTTGTTTTGAAATTGGAAAAGTGTGGTATTTTTTGTATTGAATCCTACGATAGGTTTGAGTTCATCTTGGACATTTACAGAATAATTATTGGAACTCAACTTCAGAGAGAAATGAGTCCACAACCTTGACTGTTCAGAGATGTTTGGGGTCACCATGACGACTATGTGGCGAGTTGTTCCATGCCGTCGCAAACTTCTGGCCACCACTGTCGCCCCCTGGCAGTAGGAGTCTGAGGTGGCCAGGGTAACAAAGGCCTCGCCAGCTGCACACAGAATGGAGACAAAAGAATTAATAGTGCAGATATCTCAAGGTTTATCCACCAAATATATAAAAGAACTAAACTCTATGGATTGTTTGTTCTGAGTTTCTCTCTGTCGTTCTATTATGGTCCAGCTGTAGCAGGTGTGTGGCTGCAGCTCCATAATCTTGGCCTGCAGCTTTATATGGAGGCATTTAACCTTATGTCTGAGGACAGTGTTAGATTTCACTTGGTTCCCTTTTTGATTCAAACCAGAAGAAGCTAGAAGTCTGTTCTCATTTCAAACAAGCTACTCCTTCATATTGTTAATAATTCAACATCACAGAGAGACTATCACAGTTGGAGCGAAAGAGAAGTCCACAGAAAACATGCAGCAGCTTATCAAAGCATTTTTTTTATTTATTTGTGTATCTTGAAACATGCTGAGCCCACTAGCAGGAGAATAGTTGGAGAATCTAACATTAAATCCATGATGGAATCCATAGATTCCATCATTTATATGAAAAGTAGGTTCCTACCTGACATTTCTTTCCTTCAGTCAGTTCCAAATCCTGGAGGTTTACTTTTCCACAGGGGAGGAGAGGAGCAAACTACGCCTGCATGCTGCCGGTCGTCAGCGGTGACATCAGAACAGTCGACAGCGAGGGTGCAGCAGCTGGATCTGGAACACTTCCAAAATCCTCACTGTGAGCATAAATCTTCCACTGTGATGTGGAATCACACCTCAGTCTGCTTTTAATGGTGGAGTAAATCAGGAAGCAGAGGCCTTACTGCTTCCATCCTGTGATGCGTTTGTCCAACTGGTCATTCAACTAGCAGGAAAGGGGGCTTGGCAGCAAGGATTGTGCAACAGCACAATCTCTTACTCTGCTGATAACCCACTCAGGAGAGCGTTGCTTTTCACTTTCCACATCAGCCATGTGTAAATAACCTACAACCGCTGCAATGCATGAGTCTCAAACATTCACTGACTTGCAATAGAATTTACTCCTCTTGAACCTTTTCTCGTTTTATTACATAAAAAAATCTCAATTTTGTGGGAATCTTCCACCATATTGCATGAAAAGCAACTGTTCATAGCCTTCTTTGTCCTGGATTTTGACTAAGCCATTCTAACTCATGAATGTGCTTTAAGCTCAGCCATTTCTTTGAAGGGAATGGATTTAGATGGAACCCAAACCTCAGGTCTTCTGAAACCTCAAACAGGTTTTACTCCAGGGACGTCCTGGGTTTGGCTCCATCTTCCTTCTTCTCAAACTGAGCAGCTTCTCTGTTCCTTCTGAAGAAAAACATTTCCACAGCATGATTCTGCCTTCACCATGGTTCACAGTGGGGATGGTGTGTTAAGGCTAATATCAGTTTTTTGTACACAGTTCTTTGGATACAGATCAAAATCACTTTCCACATAAGGACAATTACTTATTGACAACCCTACGCATCCTCTTATTGCACTGTTATGCAACAACTGAGAGTCTTCAGTCAGAGGCTTCTTCAGAACCACTGTAATACAGACTGCTAAAGGAAGTCCTTCTTTCTACCGCCATCAGCACCTGCAACAACTCTTTGACTTGGATAAAATTGGGTTAAGACATTTATTCTTCTTTTTGAGTTAATACAGTAGTTTTTTAATTGCATTTCCTAATTGAACAAAACCAATTAGGTTACTGCACAGTTTAAATAGCCAAGTGGAGAGGAACTCCATTGTCTGCTGTGAAGGTATTTGTTACCTCTGACCTTTCTCTGAAGATATAAATGCTCTTTGACCGAATAACATGAGTATTTATAAATAGATCTTACTCTACACACCTTTAACAAACTGCGGCACATGTTTTAGCCTGATGACAGCTGTTGGTGGCAAGCCAGAATAACTAAATTTAGCTCAGACAGCAAAAACTCAAGAGAGCTTTGTAATTTAAATATGGCCAATAAGACAAGACTTCTTGTGAGTTCTTCAGTGTTACACTGAAATATTTCAGGTATTGTGGCTATTTTCCCTAGATTCTCTGTTAATTATGGTTCTGTCAGAGTTAAATAAGGAAGCTACAAAAAACAGACAGGAATAAAGGACAGACAGATTTCTGATAACTGGATAGGAAATAAAAGAAGAAAATAGAAAACGTTTTCATGCTTTAATTTTTTTACACATTGGACCTGGAAAATATGGATATCAAATTATAGACTTTTCAAGATGAGCACAAATCCTGTGTATTTAGATTCATTCATCAGCTGCCCTGTAGCTGCTGAAGAATATCATCCCCAAAGCATGATACGTTCACTACCATGGTATACTAATGTTCCAACAAAGCCTTTACAAAACAACTGCAGCCATACTGTTAGAGTAAAAGCAGAATAATACAAATGCCTTCCATATTTTTAAGAATATTAGAGCAAATATATATATATATATATTTTATTATTTTCCTTCTACTTCAAAGTAATGTACAACTTTGTGATGATCTAACTCTCCCAGAAAAATAAATGAAGGTTTGTTGTAATGTGACAAAATATGAAAATGTCCAAGTTACACTGCAGGGCACTGTAAAAAGATATCACAAAATTACTGAAGCCCTAAAATATATGTTTTATTGTTTTGGCAGTATAAAAGTTTCATTGTGGCTAAAACCCACAAATCATCTCATCAAAGTACAAGTAGGCGTATTTTTGGGCTTGTACTAACAGAAGTAAACAACACCAAAATAGTGTACAATAACACTTTATTAAAAACATGTACACACCAGAAATCCTATGACAAATCATGCATTTAGTATTCCAGTAACAGACCTGCACAATGTCAATGTAGGTAAAACAGACATAAGTTTAAAATAACAAATCACTTCAAACTGATGGTAGTAGCTGACAGAACAAGTTATAGAACTCTAATCTAAAGAAGTGAATTATTTACAGCACATAGAAATGCAGCTTGTTTTTGTATTTCATAATGAAGACTTTCTGCAACAACACATCCTTGGCTATCAAATTAAAAGGCGCCAAACACAGACAGCAGCAACTGCTCAACGAAAAGAGAAGCGATAAGATTCAACAAAGAAGCGAAACCTCAGTGCACGTCGATGTTTTATATGAATCAGCAGAACCAAAAAGGACTGAGCTAAAGCATTTCTATCTTATAGCAAAGGCATAAGAAACACATATCCAACTGGGAGATAAAAAGCAGGTATCAGTACTAAATCTTTTAACTAAAAAACAAGAAAACAATCCCCTAAAAATGGCCTTTAGCATTATGTCTTTGTTGCAGCTAAGATGTTAGCGACTAGCTAACTGGTAGCTAGTTAGTCTGGCTATTAACATGTTAGCAGCTAGTTAGTCAGCTTAACCAAGCAGCTACTCAACATGTCTTGGTGTGTTTAAAATCCATCAGGAAACGGTGTAAACGATTTAGAAAAGAGAAACGGAGAGTGCAGGATTAGAACTAGGGCTGGTAATGTCAAAGAGTTCAGAAAAAATTAACTTCTACAGCTAGGAAATAAAGCAGTAGCATCTTGTCATAACAAGAAAGTTTCTTGTCATTTAGATACAAGGTCGGAACAATGAAACAACACTTTGAGGAATAAGACTTATTTCTCATTATAACCAGAAAGTTTCTTGTTTTAAGGAGATACAGCAGCTTTATTTATATCCCAGCTTTACAGAAGCATTTAGCAGCTAAATGCTTCTGTAAAACTGAACAAAGTTCAGTTGTGGCTCTGTTTTTCTAAAGGTCCCTCACACATACAGAATTCAATTCTGTACATTTACTATTTGCACTTTCATTGGTTACATGACAATCAGTTTACATTAAAGCTCCTTCAGTGGGATTCCCACCCAGCTACATAAAACACTTATGACCTGTGTCTTATAAAACTAAAAACATTTCAATGAGTCACACATCATGTTTATCTCAGAACTCCCACTAGTTTCTTATCTCTGAACTATATATATTTTTATTTATTTTTTATTTATTTTTTTTCACAAATGATGACCAATTCTTCTAGCAGTTCAGTGGCTAACTAGAAGATTCTGACTCGTGGGTTGACTTAGACAGTGGCTGAGGTTACTTCTGTTTTCCTCATCTTTGGATTATTTGAGAGGTGAGATTAGATTCTCCACAGTAAACAGAAGCCAACGCCACAAGCGCCCTTTCCTGATGGGTACAAGGATTTTATGGAAGATACTGGAGCAAACAGAGTTCCTGCTGTGACTCATTACATGAAACCAACAGGTTAGCAAACATGAAAAAGACAAAAATGAAGTTTACAAGAGTAACATAAAGTCAAAACACATCAACATAAAGACCAGAAATCATTACAAAAAATTATATTCTGTCTGTTGCTGAAGCTCAGAGTAAGATAAGCTGGCTGTCATTTTGTTCTGATGTGTCGGTGGAACTTGTGGCTCTTTTCTGTACCAAAGACGTCTTAAGGCTGTTGGCTGAAAAGTTGGATCAAGTTCTGGTTCAGGATCTAGTTGTTCCGGAGCAGGTTGCTAAAAACTGAAAAGCAAAAAAGAAAAGGTGGAATTATTAGTATTGTAACAGAACTTTGAAAAGTTCAATAGAACACACACACACAAAAAGGCTTAGATCTAATAACTCCTACACAAACAGTGTGGTTCTAAACATCCTGGCTCTAAACTCGGATTAGAACCAGGATGTCGCTGTGATCCAGCAGCTTTGGATCAGATGATAATAAACGAAATTAGCATCTGATCCAATTCAACCTTTTAGGATATTCTGCTAATGTGGCCTTGTCATGCTAAAGATCAAAAGTTGTTTTTGGATCAACATGTCCTTTAAAGTCCAATTTTTTTTCCTCAATAAAAAGCAGTAAACACCTCCCACAGTGCATCTTATTTACATAACTATTTGAAATTAAAAAAAGCAACATTTAGTTTTTCTTATTGACTGTCTAATACAATGTTTCCAAAGATAATCTCTGATTGGTTGATTAGGCCTCATGGGTTTAGGTTATATAAATGCTGATTCAAACTGACAAGAAAAGATATGAGTAAGAATCCATAAACATGTCTACGACAGATAGTTTCTATAAAAGCAGCAAAAATCCTTGTACAAAATTTGGTTCTGGAGTGATCCAACATGGAGTCACTAAAGGACCTTCAGGTCCACTTCACACATTAGTGAGGAGATTTTTACTGTCAGCCAAACTACAAATGTCACAGAGCACCTCAATAGTTTGGGTCCAAAGCCCTCCAGGAAAGATCCGAAACTCTGACCTTCAATCAGTGTTGTGGTCAGTGTGGTCCATTGACCACTAGGGGTCCTAATACTGGAGGACCAACTTTGATTCTCTTTGTTTGCAGGCCTGCTGTCACACCTGGAGCCACTGCCTCCTCCTCAGGGAACTGCAGGAAAGCTTCAGTGATCCAGTGCTGCATCAGTTTTTCCCCTGGGCATTTTTCTGTAGCATGGCTGACTGGAACCCACCGGTTCAGAGTTGCTTTTGAACCATAATAAATGGGATCTTGACCAACATATTTGAAGTGTATTGATGATTTTGATGATGGCCCTCATCAAAATGTAATGTTTGTTTCTGGTTTCTTAGTTGTTGACTATATGCTGTTTTTATGACTTTTGCATGTTTTGCATGTTAGTGTTTAAATGGGGAGTTTCCTTTGACTAATTTCTTTCCTGTTTTTGTGGCCAGTCAGGGAGTTTAGTAGTTTTAGTTTTTTGTTTAGACGAGTGATTTTGTTCTCTCTGCTGTAATGGGATGTATTTTTGTTGGTTTTGTCTTAGAAACCCAGAACAAGTTCACAAGGTAAAGATTCTCCTTTGTACTGTCACTCCCAGTCATCGACATTTTCTTCTCAGATAGCTTCCTCTTTTGTTTCTTTACATAATTAATCACAAAAGAGTAGAATTTACAGTAGTTGTTAAAATAATCCTAGTTTATATTTGATTTTAAATAAATCTTTTTTTAAATTTATGTTTAGTTTATTTCACAGGTCCTGCCTTGGCATACCAAACAAAGAAGCTGGCTGCCTATATCTGACAGGGCAATTTTTGCCCTGCCCTTCAAAAAGCATATTTCCCTAACTATGTGACTGACTTCATTAGATCAGGGTTGGCTCTGGCACCAAAGCAGACTGGTTGCCTTATGAAATATAAACCTTTTGTGAAGTATGACCTTTGGCCTTCTGGATAATGTATAATTGAAGGTGGGTGTGTTTGTGGATAGAAACCACTATATGAACTCAAGAACCAATATTGGTCAAATATACTCGATGTGATACATTAGAAGTGCTTGATAATGTGGGAATCCACAGTTACTCACTCTGGTTGTCTCCTGGGTTAGACTGACCTCCTTGGTGACCTTTCTCTGGATCTGCACCTGAACAAGTCAAACTCTGATTAGAAACAAGATGTCGCTGTGATCCAGCAGCTTCCACCATGTGTGAGTGTTCAGAAGAAATGCAGAGGAGAAAACCACTGACCTCCCTGCAGCTTGAAGCAGAGCTTCTTCTTCTGATAAGCAAAGTAACTGGACGCGGCTCCCACCAGAGCGACACCCACAGCACTAATGATTCCTGCAAGAGGTCCAGAACCTTTGGCAGCAGAGAAAAATGTTTGGTTAAGATTCCATTCATCTTAGAACAATTTGACATAATTTATTCATTTTTGCTTTAATGAGGACTGAAAAAACTGAGATAGCATAATAAAAAAAATATTCACCTTCTTTATTTCATTGATAAAGTGACATAAAATAATAGTTTCACAGCAATGTTTTCTTTTGCAGGTTTATTCTTGCAGTGACACATGTGATCCACAAGAGGGAAGTAAATATAGCACTAAAAACAGGAAGTGGCCAGTCCCAGGCTGCAGGGCATTGACTCGCTCCTGAGTCACGCGTGTCTTGTGATGATTCTCTGTACTTATAAAGGGCGCTGTCCCCACATGAAAAGCAGAGCGGATTCCAGTTTATGGAATGACTTACTGCTCAGGAACCTTCGGCATCTGCTCTCAGCATAAACTCCAGATTCCCCACACAAACTGAGCGCCTGAACGGGTTCTGTCTGATTCTGGATCTTGTGCAGAACTTGACTAAAGCTGCTTCCTCCCAGCTGCAGAACGGCGCTCTCTAATATTAGCATGCACATCTTTTCACACCTCTATAGTAATAGGAAATCTGCAGTAAATGTTACTGCTACTTTGTCAACAAAAACCCTTAGAACAGGAAATAGTTTTAACCTTGTTGCGTTTACAGCCATTTCCAAGCATATTCGCATTCCTTCACTTTGTTATATTCAGTCTGGTTCCAACAACAGAATCGAGTGGAAGCTTTCAGGATTTCATCTGCATCTCTGTGAAGTTATTTCCCAAATATCTGATAATTGTGGCATGTAGTTCTATTCATCTCCCTTTTAATGACTTTTTGAGTGACCACATTTATTCAAGTGGCATTTTAATTCTCATTTTTCTTATTTAATGGGAACACCATTAGACAGAGTTTTGTAATGGGGACACACCTAATGAAAGCATCCAACAGGGAAGCAGCCAAGACAGACAGTTTGATCTTTTTGGTCTGAATATATTGCTTTGTGTGGTGAAAATCTTTCACCCTCAAAACAGTCTCCTCACAATGTTGAGGTGCCATCATGCTGTGGGGATGCTTTTCTATGTCAGAACTGATAGGTAGATGGATGGAGCTACATCCAGAAAAATCCTGGAAGAAAGCTTGTTGGAGGCTGCAGACAACTAGAGGTTCCTCCCAGCAGGACAACTAATTTTAGCATGCCACACTTTTCAGACTTGTAAGAAAATATCCCTTTTTTCCACAACAGAGTTCTTAGCCACCTCTTGCCATCTCTAACATAAAATCCATAGCCGTTTTTCTGGATTAAATGTTTGAACTATGCAATGTCAAGGAACAAACTGAAAATTCCACAGCAATGTTTTATTGCAAAAAGGGAACTAATTCGAGATTCAAAGTATAAGTGCAAAACAATTGACAAAACTTTTGATCCGTGTTCATAGAAGAACACATTAAGATTGATCAAGCAGAGAACCTGCACAGACAGAAGTGGACTGAAGGTTAGGATGGGACCATTAGCAGAGCAATCTGAACGCTGACTATGATAAGAATGTGAGCTCAGGCTGCTGATTCACAGGGATCCAAGGTGAGACAACAGATCGGCAGAAATGAGGCATTTCAGTCATGAAGCAGCAGAGCATATAAACAAAATAAGCAAAACCCACATATAAAGTCAGCTAAATTTTTACCAGACAACCTCTGCTCTTAGAGCAGCAACATAAAAGCTTATTAATGGATCTTAGCAGCTATTTTCATTTGTAGGACTGAACTTTTAGCTATGGAAAAACAAAACGTTCTGACTTAACAAAGGGGCCTGGCTGCTGGGCTTAAGGTTCTGCTGAATCAGCAGCTGTCTCACATTTCACTCTGGAAATATAAATTAGCTAAAATCAGTTTAGCAAAAGCTGGAAATCAAAACAAAACTCTGATACATTAATAACCATATTTAACACCACAAGTAGTGGTTAGTTTATTTTCAGAACAAAGTAAAAACAAAAAACAGATGTAACAAAGTCTGAGTCCCACCAAATCATCAGGATTGTTTTTTTACAGTACATGTTTTTAGCACAAAGTGCTAAAAACATATGAAAGTGGAGGGAGGTCCCACAGTCCAAAACCCAGTGGCCAGATGGGAAAATATCTATTGTATGCAACACAGCTTATCGTAGTAGAATAACCCCCATCTGAGAGAAACTTCTCATTTTAACCTCACAGGAACAGAAAAAAAACAACCCAACAGAAATCAGAGAAAAAAAGCTACAGCTGAAAGCAGATATTTATATCAACCAACAACATTTTTTTTTTTATCAATGTCTGAAGTTTAGTCTCACCAAACCTCTCTTGTTTTAGGTCCAGTTAGCATTAGAATAATTATTTCCATTTGCCATCTGCCATAAAACTTAATGAGAAAATTTATTAGAGAATTTTTGTAACTCTCCTCAAATTAAAAAGTTTACATACATTTGTTTAGCATCAGGTCTTTTAAAATGTACGATTTGAGTCAAACGTTTCTGTATCCTCCCACAAACTCACGACATTTTGATGGAGTTTAAAAGACCCAGATGCTGACCATGAAAATGAATGTAAACTTTTGAATTTGAAAACAAATCTCTAAAAAATGTTCTCACCAAGTTTTCTGGCACTTAGCAAATATAAACAATTCTGCTAATTCTAACTAAGCTACAGCAAGAGAAGTTTGGTCAGATTTAATTTCAAACAGTGAAAAACAAATTTGTCTTTTTTATTGATTGTATGTGAACATCTGGTTTCAGCTGCAAATACTAAGCAGGGATGGTTCTGCAAGCCAACAGCGTGGGTCTAACTAATGCTCATGTCAGATTCTGCAGGAGCTCCATAGCCCTCTCTAACAGGGAGTTGAAAACTTTCATTAAGTTGGACATCCACATAAAGAATTCCTCTGGCATGTTAGCATTTAGCATCTTCAGGATTTGGCCCCACAGAAGATCTGGATCTGCAACGACACACAATCGAAGCAGGGATTTAGCTACAACAAACCAGACCAGGGCTGGCAACATCAAACTGAACTGAGCCTCACACCACCGCCATCTCTGGAGGAAAAACTGAATGAAACCAAGTGGGAACCTCCAACTCACACTCACCGCCTTGTAATCAGACTAACAGACTTAATACACAAAGATTCCAGCCCAGCCTTCACAGAGAAGCTATGAGGAAGTTGTTCTGGGCGAGTGAGGAAAACAATAAGCTGTTAAATAGATTCTGTTAGAAGAGAAGCAAGAAGTTCCCAAAAAACACTCCAGAAAACACTGATCCAACAGGAAACCATCAAGGTGCCCAAAGAGAGTTTACACACACAAAGGCAGGAAGAAGGAGCTGCACGCTCCGATCACCATGACGATGCACTGCAATTTTCCTGCACGTAATGCACATGTAAACGCAGCATGGGGTACGCTGCTGGAGCTGATCAAGAGTTGGGGAAATAAAAAGGTCAAGCTTCTTATAGACTCAGTGAGTTTAGGAAGGAGAAGTATGAGATTCAGCAAATACACAGCCTGATGAAAGTATTCACACCCTCACACTGGTGTCATGGGGTCAGAGGAGGACCACAGTCAGACAAGGATTGTATTTACAACTCCTACATTTATCTACCAATATGCCCCGAGATTTAAAGAGCATCAGCATCCATAACGACTCTTTGAAAATACTTGGCTGATATGAGTTACAACATTTCATTTCTCTTTTGAATAAATAAAAGTTTAGGTAGTTCTGAAGAGTTTAAACAGGAGTTCCTGCAAAACTTCCTTTTTTTTTTTTTTTTTTTAATATATTTAGGGGTCTCAGAGTGAAAGACACTGAATGAATATTTATATGCCACATATTCTATGTTGAAAACCAGACTTTAATTTCTTCTAACTGTTATGTTCCACTTTGTGATGATGTATCACCTAAAATCAGAGAAAATACACCAATTTAATGCAGAGGTTTAAGAAGTTCTTAAACTTTGGGGGTGCTGTGGTGGTGCAGGGGTTAAGCAAAACCCACATAAAGAAGCCTTAGGTCTGGATGCAGATGTCACAGGTTTGATTCCCGGCCTGATAACCCTGGCCCCATGTCTTGCCCATTCTCTCATTACCTATTTTCCTGTCAATTCACTATCAAATAAAGGGCACTAGAGCCAATAAAACCTTTAAAAAAGAAGTTCTTAAACCTTTGCAGAAGTTTAAGTAGCACAGATTTTATCTGGGCTCCTTTTTTTTTTTTAAATGACCAAAACATTTTCCAATAGGTGGTTCCTCTTTCTAGATCTATGATCAGTTTACAGCTCATTTTATAGAAGAGGTTTACCTTGAGGTTTATCAGCTCCACCTGTGAAAAAAATCAGAAACCAAGTCAGTCTGTGTTGTTAAACCCATAATACTCAGGTAAGAGCACGTTGGCTTGCTAAAAAAAATTATATTGCCGGGAGTAAAATTCAATATAATCAGATAAAGGCTGATGGCTTCCAAATGGTGAAATGCTAAAAGTCATCCATCCTCTGAGCCCTCCAGCAGACAGACCACATCCTGGAGAACTATTGATCGAAGTAGACTCTTGGCAGCAAAGTAAAAGAGAGTGGCTTAAAAGTTTCTCATCTCACTGTTCAATTTTAATCTTCAGCACTTACAGATAAAAGCAGCACTTCGCTCAGTCATCTCAGCAAAACTTAGCACTGCTAAAGCTGATAGCATCAGAGCTAAAGACCAGAGTCACAGCAAGACACTAAACTGCACTAACATTTCCAACATGCAGAACTGTGGTACAAACCAAACCAAAAGCACAGGAACTTACCTTGGTCATCATAGCCAGGGTCCATTGCACGGCCTGGATGCAGAAGAAGAAGTAAAGTTTGTCAAGTTAGAGATTTTTAGCTTCTGGATGAATGGAAGAAGCAAAAACGAAGCTGTTTTACATTTTCTTTTAGAAAACTAAAGTTTGCACTTTGCCTGGATCTATGACTACCTGACAAACAGACCACAGTTGTGAGACTGAAGGACTGTGTGTCCAACCAGGTGATCAGCAACACAGGAGCACCACAGGGCCCTGTTCTCTCACTGTTCCTTTTCACTCTGTACACTTCAGACTTCCACCACAAGTAGGCACATGATGACGAGTCAGTGAGAAATGGACCAAATGGACTATAACTAATAATAACTAGAAAGGGACTGGGTATGTTTTTTGTTGTTGGTTTTTTTTTTAACTGATTGTGATGTAAATAGCAAGAAGCAAATTACAGTTTGTTACAGAGATTACATTTGAAGCCAGATACACTAAATAAAAAGACCCAAACATTTTTTTCTCACTGTGTAGTTAAATCAAACCTAATCTGTCTTGTTTTAGGTTATGGTAAATGGAATTACAAAAATTAGTTCTATTTTCTAAATGCAAGAAAACTTGGCTACTGCGGTACATTTTTAATAATTCTGTTCATTATTTCCCTCAAATTCAAACGTTGACATACATTTGATCAGTGTCAGGATAATTATCTTTTAAACTGTATGACTCAGGTCAAACCTTTTGGGTTTCCTTCCACAAATCTCTGATAGGTTAACTGACACATTTGAGTTAATTAAAGGAACATAAGTGGATGTATTTTAAGGCCACACCTGAAACACACTGCTTTCTTGTTTCACATGATAGAAAAGTCAAAGAAAATCAGCCAAGATATCAGGAAGAGAAGAGAATAAATGTGTCTATGTTTCTTTATTCAGTTTATATGTCAAAATCTGGCTTCAGTTGTATCACTACCACACATGTTGTTACCAAATCTCACAGAAATGCTCAACTCCAACCTTTGGACCATCAGTCCACATGGTAAAACCAGACTGGAAGCATGAGATTCTGCTCTCCTCAAACCACAGCAGATCATCAACTACCAGCTTCTAAAGACGGTAGACATTCATGTGGCCCTACCTCCAGAGCGTCCTCCATCATCAGGCTTGTAACCATCATTGCTAACATCCACCAGGTCAGAATCACCAAAACTTCCTCCTCCTGGAAGAAAAACAGAGCAGTTCAGGTCCATGTTTGAGTTCCCTCCCACATATCAGGACACATCCATGTTTCCGAGGCTCATATTGGTGTTTTAGTCTTTGCATTGTGTGAACTCGGTTTCACAGCTCTAGTTCTGGGCCTCAGTGAGTAGATAAGGCTGGTACACTGGCAGCTAGGTCTACTGTCCACTGACCTCCACCACTTGGATTGTACCCAGGGTTCTTTGGTTTCTCGGTGGGGCCTGCACACAGAGAGGAAACGGTCATCAAGATCTGAATAAGCCAGCAATGAGAGGAAGAGCCAAATATCTGCCCCACTGTGGAAGTGGATGGAGAATGCTTTGATATTTTTATGACTGGATAAGTTGAGCCACTCCTCGTTTCTAGGAAACAGTGAAAAACCTTCATCATGTGACCACATAGATGGAAGGCATCCTTTAACGAAGTGTGTGAAGGTAACAATCATGGATTCCTTAAAAACTGTTTTTAGCTCTAGAAAGTGAATTTAGTCTGTTTTAAGAATTGTATTTAGACCAATGTAGATATTTTAAAATTTGTTTTATGTATCAATTGTGCTATATTAGCTACAAAATGAGGTAATAAACTGAAGATGAATGTGCAGAACTTCAGCTGTGGGCACAAATAAAGTTGAAATGGTACACTCTGAAAACAAAAGTGTTGACATCAACTGTAATAAAAAACAATCAATGGCAGTTGCTTTAATTGACTGTTTTGGCTGCAGTCCAGAACTGCAGCCATCCAAGAAGTAACGTGATTGGTCAATGGTTTAACATATAACTGTTGAACTAAAACAACACAAAATAAAAATAAAATGTGTTGAGAAAGAACACAATTGTTTTAAGACTGTATACATATCTTAAATATTAAATCACAATTCTGCATGTGTGTGACTACAGAGAGGACATCATGTCTCTAGGGAAGTCTGTCACAGAAGGAAATGATTCTGGAACAAGGATTCAGTTCTAGCGCTTTTATTCCAAATGTTAATGTTCATTTGAGACAAGAAGACAGACGACATGACGCTGAGAACAAATTGATGTGATTTTTGTCCAGGAACTGCGACAAAGAGAACTGATGTCGTACAACAGTTGCCTTGATGTACAGTAGTGATCCTAAATATGAAAAATTGTCCATCTCATCCTTTATCTTCCCTAAGAATCTATAAATGTGGGAAAGGTCCAGGTGTGTAAGGATTTTTGCATGGCCTACCTGGTTTGACGGCATCCTCCAGGTCGAACCCAAAGCCACCTGCAGCAGAACACACACCCATCAGGTCACTTTGCCAACATGTAAACAGGTCATACCTGGTTCCAGTTTAGCTTTCAGCTCTCTACACAGTTTAAGTGTAGAGAAATGAAACCCGAGCCTACCAGAATCTCCAGAACTTGGCTTTTTGGGCACAGGTTTTTGAGCTGTACAAAGAAAAACTAATGTTAATAATGACATAATAAATAGCTCAAGGTAATGAATCCATTGTTAGATGGATGTTAGGAAAGTTTCTGGAAAGCAGATTTGTGTCTTACTTGGTCCGAAAGCATCGAAGAGGTCCAGCCCACCTGAGGACAGGAGAAGCATTAACATTGCAGGGATTTTTCTATTTGATCACACAACCTGTCTCACATGGAAACAGATTAATCCTGCAGCACAAAATGCCTTTCAGTCATTCTGAAAAACACACTTCATGCAACCTGAGCATACAGGTAAAACAAAGTCCAGTTTCAAACCTGTCTGATAACTTCAGTAAAACATGCTCCACAAACTCAGCCACTGCATGATTGGGTCCACATGTTCTGCAGCTTTCAGAAAAATAAAACCACACCCAGCCATATTGGGTCGTTCTTCTGTCCAATCAGAAACCTTGATTCACCGCTAACAGGATGACGCTTTACACCTTGCAGCTACATCAAGTGCACGTGGTTTCGTTTATGAAAGGGTAGTCATAGCAACCTGTGCGTGACAACATCTGGGTCATAATGTGCAGAAGAGAGAGGCTGGTATCTTAGTGGTTTTCTTGCCTCACCACCCTTGCCTTGAACAAATGCCAGTCTGTGTCTGAGTATTCTGGACTTTTACTTCTGCAGCTTCTCAGACACACACAGCAGATCACACTCACTGTCCAAAATCATTTCACACTCTTTGATAGTCCTTCAGAAATCTGTGAAAACACTGTGGAGACATAATCCAGACTGGATCTGGGAACAAATATCTTCAGGCTTAAAACACCCATTTACTGAGGATTAAGGGCTAGGGGTTGATTATTTTTTTCTAGAGCAAATCTGAACTATTTAAAAATATAACGCTGCTCAGGAATCTGAAAA
Organism: Alfaro cultratus; assembly: GCA_903066825.1. NCBI lineage: Eukaryota > Metazoa > Chordata > Actinopteri > Cyprinodontiformes > Poeciliidae > Alfaro > Alfaro cultratus. The sequence continues at coordinate 38,335 of CAEFZX010015705.1, read as the reverse complement.
ACCAAGCCACAATGCAATTTGACACACTATTGACTGGAGTTTGCAAAGCAGCAAAACAATCTCATTGGCTCAGTTCAACAATCTCATCTCTCAGTGTCCGTCATGTGATTAAGTGGCGCAGTTGCAACGGGTCAATAGGAGAAGCTGACTAAGCTAAAAGCGGAATTCAATTTGATTCAAAACTAAAAACAATACCTTTTTCCCATGATTACGCATCAAAACAACTGAGAAAAAAATCCTTTCAGCTGCACAGCGTCCAAAAGCAGAAGGAATAATTGTCCTAACATACAATACCTCAACCTAACAATGATGAACAAATGAGATGAACAAATCAGACCTAATGTAATAGAGCCACTCTAACACGCTGCCTCACCATCAGCAACACAACGTTAGACAGAACTGGGTTTTCCTGCAACATTGCTCTGGTTTAACGTTTCACTTCCTCTAGGAAGAAAGCACAACTCTATCAAAACATCGTGTGATGCACAGAAACAGGAACAGGAAGTAACGCGTCCACAAGCTGAGATGGTGCACGCCAAGATACAAACCGTCACTTCCAGGTTTCTTCGGAGACCCTGGCTGCTCTTTGGGTTTTTTTGGTGTTGGGTCTGAAACAAATGAAAGTGCATATGCAGAGTTGATGATTCTGCTTTCAGTCATCTAAATGACCAATGTGCTCAAACAGAGAGAGTCTCTCACCTGGTCCCAGAGCGTCTGAGAGATCAAATTCTGTATGACAAAGAGTACCATGGTTAGAGTTACACAGTGTAACACACATTTTCATATACTGACATAAAATCAGATGAAACTTCTACAGTTTTAGTTATGATCACAAAAATTACTTCCATTTGCTAAATGTTGGCCATTTTATTCCTTTTTCTTCCAGAAATGTCCATCCATTTCCTCAGCTTAAGTCAAACTCTCTGCCTTAAGCTTCCAGAAGCCTTTAACAACAGTAATTAGGGACATTCCTCCTGACTGAACTAGTGCCTTCCTATTACTGCTGTACATGAACCTATCAGAAGCTTACAAAGTCATGACATCAGCATCTGGGCATCAACTAACCAGTTTGGGGCATAGGCAGCACTTTTAGTGTGTGTAACCTTCTGGCATTTAGATCCTTCAGGCATTTATGGTCCTTTGGATATAAAGTTTTTTAAAAAAAGGTTGAGTCTGCTATATCAGACTATGAGAAGAACTCAGATCTGTGTCTGTTCATGGAAACTTGTGGCTCTTATGCAGTTTAACGATAGATTGTTGACTCCTCTTACACAGTTCTCTGTTTTCTGATTAACAACAGAAACATGTGCTTGGCTACAGTGTTGAGGAAATCTTATCATTTATTTGGTGGTTCCCATGGCAGCAATGACTGACATGCAGAGCAGCTTTAAATAGCATGAGTCATCACTGAAAGCAGAGAGGGTTCTGCTAGTCTTTCTGGGTGCAAACTATTTAAAGCTGGGAGCTTTGGATACAAAGAGCTGACTCTCCCAGACCAACAGCAAGGGAAACTCTTATGAACTGTAAAAACACTTGCAACTCAACTCAAAGCTACTCTATTATGATTGACTAGCTAGTAGCAAAGAAAAAACATTAAAATTAGGATTTCTAACCTGAACCAGGGTTATGATAGTTTGGTACTTTCATTAAAGTTTTGTTTTATTGCATTGTGACTTCTTGTTTGTCTGATTCAGTTAGTTTTAATTAACTTTTAGAGTATGTTTGCAAGTTTATATTAGGCATTACTAGTTAAATATTGTTTAGTTTGCATTAGTGATAGTAGTAGTTTTAGTTTGGTAATTTTTAGGTGCAGAAATCAAAAAGGTCATTCTCTCCTCCCATTGTACATTTTTGCTGTAAAAATGAAAACACTACACCTTTGTGAACTCACCCTCCCATGTGGACCAACTTCCATAAGAAAGGTACTTTAGCTTATTAGAGGCAATTGTTGTGAGGATAACAGATAAATTATTTCCAGCTCTGGACAGTCAACATGATCACTGAAGCCTTATATTCATTCAAACTTTAAGAACAACGGGTCTGAATCCGGGCTGCAGATGGTCCTAATCACACACATGGTTAGACGCCTCATTGAATGTTATGGACTTGTGTTGATATGTTCATGAATACACCCCTCAAGGTGTGTGTGTTCATCAATGTCAATATTAAAACAATGTATCAGAATCAGTCATATCAAATGTAAACATGCTCTTTATTCAGAAAGCCTCCAAAACAATTAAATAATTGCATCAAAATGTTAGAAACGCTGTCATTAGTGTGTTAGTGCTTTCTCACACATCCCAATAAATTAGGGTGTGTGAGAGAATGTGTCACTGACAGCTATTAATGTAAAATACTTTGTCGAATGGCGCTTTATCAAGTTCGGTCAATTTACTTGTATTAGTTTACTGGCCGATACGCCATATCCAAAATGGCGAACGCTGTGTCGTGTCACAGCATAGGTCAGCCTGCTCAATGAGCCATTATGTCTATGGTTCTAATTGTCTTCAGCATTTAGAAGATAGACTTTAAGACTTTATAAACACCAGTAACACAGGTAATAGAGCACGCCATGCCGGGGTGAACCCTTTAAACTCTTTAAATCCTTTTTAAAAATTGGATCTGCTTGGATTTGTTCTGCTTTTGGTGTAGAGTTTTTGGGATATGATTGGCATATCCCAAAAATAGTATCTGCTATAAACATAAATATTCTGCTTGAATGAGCATTGATGTAATAGAGCAATTTGGAAAGTTTTTGCACACTGATTCATAAAGATTTTCAAGCATACAACAGCAGTGACAAAATATTTATTTACAGTGACGTTATATTTTTGTTTGACTGTATTTTGCTTCTAGGCAACAAAACTAGCTTTTATTTTAGCTTCATCATTTAATTTAGTCTAATTGTGGTCTTGTATAGCAAAACATGACCTCTTATTTAATGTAAATTAAATAATGTCACATTTGTGACGTGCTAAGACAAAAGTGCAGTCACGTTTCAAAGTGATTTCTATGTGTCATGTTTAAGTCCTGTGTTCAATGGTGCATTTAATGGATCAGAATCTCCTACATTATATGTAATTATTCACATGATCACAGAGCTTCGTTTGATCCTGGTCTTTAGATTGTATTGCAGATGGAGGTGTGGCAGGGTGACCTAAGTCTGGGGACGCTTGCAGATGTTCTACTGAATAAATTCAATTAAATTCAAAATCAAAAATACTTTATTTATCCCAAAGGGAAATTAAAGGCAGCTACTTTGTTTCCAAAAACTGTTCACATGTTTGGACAGTTGGGTGTGCCTCAACAGCAGCAGGTGGAAAATGTCACATATTTGCCTTTTTATTTAGTGTGAAAATCATGAGTAGTCCCCTGTAGTAGACATATGACAGTATGTTCCAAGTAAATGCTAAAACCGGTCAAACAACATGCTGGGATCAAGCTCCAGGGAAAAATCTTAAGAGACTTGTCTCCCTCTAAATAGCCTGATTTCCAGATCTATTGTCACAACTTTTTAAACAACATTAACACAGGAGTTGCATGTTTTAATTATGGGGCTTGTCTTAAAAAAGGAAAATAAATCAGGAGGAAGGCCCCCTAAAGCTGATTGTAGCCTCACCTTCAGCCTTTTGGCTTTGACCTGATGGATAAATAAAGCATGAGGAAAACCAAGATGGTGGGCTTGTAGGAGAGCATTTTCTTGCAGTAACTGGAATCTTTAATATAGATTATTAAAAATCTGATGTTAAGGTAAACCTTAGCTAACAATGTGATGTGATCCAGAAGTTTAAGCAGATGGCATTTCCCTCCACTGTAGCTAATAATAAACCACCTAGAAAGTAGTCCACAAAAACAAAACAAATTAAAAAAAATTAAAATCTTGACCACAAAGAAAAATAACTGAAACAAAATCTAAACAGATGGAGAAACCAGCTGCAATATTCTAACAGATAACCTTGGATTCAGATATATGAGACACCACAAAGTGAAAAGCTGAATTTAATTCAATTCAAAAATAATTGAAACAAAATTGAATTTTAAGCCATGATTAAACATCATAACAACTGTCCAAAAGTAAGACTGAAAGAAAAATGGCCTTTCAGCTGCACAGATGGGTGTAGTGATATCGTTTTGCTCTCCTCAGGATTTAGGTTTCACCAGTTTTCAGTCAATGTAGAGGTTGATTTCAAATATCAGCTTCATCAGGAGCTTATTTCTCTTTTAATCTCTGTTGCTAATTGTTAATATTCCAAGCTGCAAAATAAATGAAACACTTTATTCTTAACAAATATGGTCAATAAAAGGAAAGCTGAATGAACTTCAGTGATGACCCTTTGTAAATGTATCGCCAGCTTTTATAGGAAATGTTATCATTAAGACTAATTTGATTGCTTTACCTAAAAAGGCCAGCTAAGTGTTTTATTTGATGCATATCTTTCCTCCAATGAAACAAAAAACAAATCCATGGACATCCAAATGTCCAGCAAGTCGTTATCCCTCTAAGCCTCAAAGCTGATAAATTATTAATAATATAATATATGGTTTTGTGAGACATAGCAGCTGTAATATTAGACTTTTTCTATAACTTATTGATTATGAAGATGTCGTGAGTTCAGATGTTTGAGGTTTTATTTCTTGTAACAAATAATCCAAAACAGTCAAACACAGATCACCATGTCAGACACTAAAAGTCTTTTTGCTCCAGCTTGTGAAGACATAATCAACCTGGAACCTCTAATAGACGATATGATCTCCTACCTGCAGAAATATCTTTTTGAAGAAATATTGTCAGCGAATGTAACATCTGCCAGCATGCTGATGACACAGTTTTGTTTTTCAAAGAATAAACTCAACTATTCTCTCAGCTTCATGAATCATCCATGATTCATCTAGTCTAGATTACCTGTAAACTGTTTCCATTCTGTCCTTTAACAATCGAAAAGCCGCACACAAAACTCTTCTGTACAAAAACATTTATACTTTTGATGAATAAACCACTTTTTCCTCCTAAATGTTTCCACAGATTAGAAGGTAATGTACTTCATTTGATTAAACAAATCTTTACAACTTTTTAACGTTTCACTTTGAAAATAGAACTTGGTAATTTAGTTCCTAAAGTTTTCATTCAACTTTCTGGCTCCAATAAAGATCCGTCCCAATCTTCTTTGACACTTGAGATTAAATTAAAATATCAAACGAAACAACACGTCAAACAGCGCGTATAACTTATTAGATAACACAATGCAGACTGGAAAATGGCTGCACTTCCAAATTATCCATGGAATAAACTTCCTTAAAGGAAACCCGAAGTAAACAAAACACTAAAACTTCCCAACTTCTTGCAGAGGATCGACGCAGACACTAAAACCTCATTTTCTATTGGGAACTGTTGTGTTACTGTAATCCATGTTACTGCACTGTGATACTATTCAGTCCCGTGGTTTTATTTATGTACCCTATAAAAACTGAAGCATGAAGCTGAGTGCAAAAATGACCTGATGGAAAAGTCAGCGCTCACTGTGATTAACTCCTACTTCCCCCCATTCTTTCATCCTGCTACTTCGTTTCTGAGATAATAAATGTTTCTGACGGATACATTTATTTATTTTCTGTCTGTCTGTCTGTCTCAACAGATAACGCGTCTGCACTGAAACATTCTGCATCCCTCCACAAAGAAAGAGACTAAAAGTTTCAAACAGAAAACTCACCATCCTGCGTTAATGTTGCAGTGATGAGCAAAAGGAGGGAAAGTATCCGTAGACAAAAGTTCATCCTGAGGCCTGGTGGAGGTATTCCTCAAGTCTTTACTGGTTTTGATCCAGTTCGCGTGAGCTCCGAGGGTTTGTTTCCCCAGTCTGTTCCCCTGCGCTGAGCTGGGCTGAGTTGAACCGGGTGTAGAGTTACAGTGAGTCAGCGGGGCCTCTGAAGCGCAGGCTGGGTGTGTCAGCCAGAGAGGGCGTGGTTCTGGTCCGCCAACACCCTGACTGAGTCACCAGTCACCGTCACGTGTTCAACAGAGTGACGGCTCTGACTGACAGGCGGTGAAGTCGAAGAAACACTGTTGTTTTTTAATAAAATCATAGCTAAGAAAACATCTTGAACGTTCCCACGTTTTAAAGTTGTTTTGTTTCTGGTATCAGATGTTTGTTGGGAACATTAGTTCTCAGACACTTAAAGGTGCTGATGTAACTTTTAGAAAACATATTTTTTTGCATATTTGTTAAAACTGTCTCCCCTTCACCTCCTTGCTCTCTGCCAGGCTGCAGCTGGCATAACTTGAATGGTTAACTCAGGGCCGACCCAAGGCATAAGCAAACTAAGCAGCCACTTAGGGCCACTAAGGGGCCCCCTCGGTGGAGCTGATTTTTTTTTTTAAGTAATAATTTCTGTCATTATAATATGAAAAAAAAATTCACTATGAACTGATTTGTTTTTACAATAATATATATTTGATAATGTATGCAGAAATCATTATTTTACTGATAAAAAGAAAAAAATAAATAAATTGCTCTTGGGGTCCTCTAGTGGCCGCGGTAGGTGCAGCACGCTTTGCTGGTATCACAAGCTGCCGTGCAACGTGCAGAGCATCCAAATGTCCAAAGTTAAGTAAGCAAAACAATGTCTCAAAAAAAGGACTTATCCTTCAGGGAGGGAGAAAAGAAAGAGGAAGAATAGAAAAAAGCCAAGACAAAGTTTGTTTTGTAATGTAACGTAAAAGATTTGCAAAGCTGCTAATAGAAAATTAGCTTGATTGCGACCTGGAACGGTCCAGTTCAACAGCCAAACATTTATGCTAGTGTCTTTGTGTTTGTGTGAAACTGAGTTTAAACTTTAAGATGAGTTGATTCTCATGCTTGGTTCTGCATATTTCTGAGGTATTTTTGGGCTTCAAAGCGCTTGTCCAGTACCAGTACTGGTCCACATTCTCAGGGAAGAAAGACTCACCTGGTGTAAATTAAATATTAGATATTGGAGTAACGCTTAAGAGAAATTTATTTAACCAAAGAATGACACGGATATGTGTATGTATTCCATCTTAAGTTGTTGGGCTGCACCGATTTCTGGCCGATCCCTGGTCACTGATCTTTAAAGAGCCTGACCTGCTGATTTTGATTTTGGCTAATATGAATTTTATTTTGTCTGAACTGTCGCTAAACATAGCAAGAAAGTCGGCAACAGTGGGGTAAATATTGTTAACTACAAACGTTCAGACCTGACCTGTTGGGTATGTCTGTCAGTCTAACCTCTCACTGTAGGGCAGAAGAGGACAGAATTGATTTATAAACCTTTGCTGACGAAGGTAAGATCAGGGGATAAGATGGGCTTCACATGTAAGTATCTCCTGATCATGATCCCCCAAAATTAAGATAATCGGCGCCCAGATATCCACTGGTCGATAAATCAGTTGGCCAATAAATGTATCCTATATTATACATGTATATAATGTAAAACAGCACTGCCAGAGATACAATAAGTTTATTGTAGATGTGTGAATGATCTAATCATCGGACTGCTGATTGCAGCCAGTCCACATTGTTAGCAGAACTAGAGGGCCCCAAAACCACATTTCTCTTAGGGCCCCATGGAGGCTTGGACCGGCTCTGGTCAAACTAGTTAGTATAACCACTGCTGAGGGCGAGTAAACAGCTTTCCTGTAACAGTAAGTTGTTTCTTCATTAATATATTTAATAGAGAACATGAGATTGAAGAAGTAATCTAAAGGATACTTTTTAAGAGATTTACACTCTGACACATTTTACACTTGGACCTGTGATTATGTGCATCAGAATTTCTGGGATGACCTGCAGAGTTAAAGAAGAAAGGTTATTCTTGGAAAGTTTTTATTTAACACAAAGCATTCAGGCGTTGACTGTCTGAAAAGACGACTCATAGACAAACCTAACAAGACATTCACATTTCAACTCCAAATTGTCAACAAGTAAAAAAAAATACTTGTACATTTTTTAATGGGTCAAGTGAATAATATTTAAATTTACTGACACAATTTTCAAAACTTTCAGCCACGTCTTGAGCCACATGGAGTTGCGATGTGACATGAGAGTAATGTGTAATGCAACAACTTATAGAAACATAGTAAAGTAGAAAGAACAGATACTTAATGTAACATGTAGTGGAGTAAAAGTCAAAAGAACTTACAATTAAATCTACTTAAGTACATTATGTGTCTGTGAGGCTAGAAAAGGACATGTGGAGGAAATACTTACTAATTGGTTCTGATGGTGATTCTAGTGATCATCATTGTTTTGTCTTGTAGTTTTAAAGAAAGCTGCACCATTGACTGAAGTCTAGTGAGATTTAGTGCAAAGTGAAACTAACAAAGTTTAAGGTTCTGAATTTGCCTATGAGTAGAAATATGAAAATATCAATTATAACTAGTTTCAAAATCCACCTAATATTAACAAAAATGGTGACATTTCTTCTAAAAGCTGCAACAACTGCAAGTTGTTGAAAAGAACATCTTGTTTTCTCAGCCTTGTTTTGACCTTGTCAGATTCTCTGAATTGCACAATTGTAGATTTTTGCCACAATTGCTTTTATTACAACATTTTGGAGCAGAACATCTTACAAATGTCTTGTTATGCTTATATTGTGCATGCTTTTATATTGATCTCTTGCTTTCAGAAGAGTTTAATAAGTCTTTATCCCTCTGTTCGTCCAACCTTTAAACACAAACAGCCAAAATAAACAGAGAGATGATACTGAAGAGCAACATCTCTTCCTCAGGGCAGATGTGTTGCTCTGGCTTCCTACTCTGGATGTCCTTCCTTCAAGGTCATCCTACTATAACGGATGGATAGACTTTTGTTCTTAATTTAATTTAATTGTATCTATTTATTTGATTGAGGTGTTGCATCTTTGCAAAATTATTCCCTCTGGTTTTGGATGCTGCATTGCTGGAAACATTTTTGTTCTAATCTTTTTGCTTTCGAACTGTTTTTATGATTTTTTTTATGATTTACAATTGTTTTGTTTTTACAACCAGGAGCAGCTGATTAGCATCTGAAAAGCTCAAATAAAATATTCCTCTTCAGATTTGTTGCGAGACTGACTGTAATAGCGATCCCTCCTGTCCAACATCGCCATCACAACGGCTCTTTGAAGATACCTGGATGATATGAGTTATGAAGACATTTAATATCCCTGTAGGATAAATAAAGTATTTTTAATTCATTTTAATTTAATTTGACTTTCACTTCATATTTGACATCAACTGTTGAATAGAGCAGAGAATATAAGATATGTGGCTTTTCCTTTAGAAGTAGTCGAAGTAATCTAATTAGATCTTTGTCATTTTTTCAATTATTTCAGCTGTTTATGTTTCAGAGACAGGAAAAATTAAGATTTGGAAAGACTAACTTAGACCAAGGTTACTGTGATCTACAAGAGATCTGGGATGCAGTAAGTAGATTATCTGTCCACATGGTGGCGCCCTCTGCTCAAAAATAACTCATTTACCTTCTGACAGTAACTCCTCATTCAGGAACAGTTTCTTACGAGTTAAATAGATGGGAAGCATACATCATAAGAAAATAGAAAATAGAAAATACATCATACAGTTAATTAGATAATAACTAGTAGATAATTCATTTCATTTTAACTTGAAAATATTTGGGTTTATAGGAAATCCTCCAAGTACTTTCACATTCATACACAGAGCAGCAACTTAAGGTAAAGTTTTTCTCCTAGGAGCATCAACACATACCGGACCTGAACTGTTAGACTGCAGGAAAACTGCACTTCCCTTTGAGCCACAGTTACTCCTATTCATGCAGGGCTCCTTCTAAAGGATCATATTTTGTGTCAAATTTTGAGAAAGTACTGGTAATATTAGGTGATCATGAAGATTATTTCATGTTCACATGCAGTGTTTTCAGTTTGGAAACACAGGTTGTGACTTCTGTCTGATACATCTCACACTGGATGAAGTCAGGATGAGGGTGAAACAGGTGTGTTCTGATTTATCTTAATATAATCTGAAGGAGATCAGACTCACTTCCTCCAGATGGCTTAGAAGTTTGAGGACCTGAGAACAAGAACAGACTAGGTCAGCTTCACATGATGTTAATCCAAACTGCAGCACCGAAGCACATCTTCATCCATATTCATCTCCCATGAAACATCAAAGACTCCTGAACTAATCAGTGGGATTCACCTGGTTTCAGAGCGTCTGCCAGATTGAACCCAGAGCCAGCTGAACATGAAGGAGATTTTTAAAAAAAGCACACATTTAGACAGGGATGAATACTTTGACCAAAAGACAAGTTAGATTAAACGCTGTTGGATTCACTGACCTGCTGTTGGGGGATTAGTTGGCTTGGTCACTGAGGAGTGTCCTGTAAAAATGAAATGTCTTAGAGAAACATTTTGAGCGATTGATAGCTCAGAAGAACACTGAACAACTGTTCTTTTATAAGCTCAGTAATTACACTTCATCTGTCTGGCTATAGCAAGGTGTAGCATATTAAACCTAGTTTAAACAGCTACAACCATCAGTCCTTTAAAAGCAACATAAAAACACAGTTTGTAATTGCACTCAGGGACAAAGAGTTAGCTCTTTGGAGAGATATCCTCTGCTGAAAGTCAAGTTGAGATCTCTGACCAAATTGAAAATTGTTACATTTGGAGGAAAAAAGGAGAGCCTAAAATCCAGAGCTACAACAACTATACAAGCACCAGTTGGTTTACAGCATGAGGGACTGTAAACCAACACTCTTCACCATAAAGAGTGGCATCATAAGGAAAGAAGATGATGTGAAAATATCAAAACAGAATGTCTTAGTCAGAAAATATCGGTGGTCAGAGCTGAAAAGGTCTGTGTGAGCAAACGTGACCGTGAATGCTCTCAAATTCCAGCAAACTATTGTGAGAAACTTGTGGAAGGAAACAGAAAACATTTGGCACATGACAGTTCTGAAAAATATTTGAAAATATCTGAATTTGACAAAAAAAAAAAAATCTATGTTGCGTATTATGTATATCTCGGTTTCAACTGAATTCAACAATTATTTCCAAAATGGAAAAAATTGCAGTTGCGAATGGTAGTTAAGATTGTTGTTTCTAGTCATAGTCCAGATCATAAGATGTTGTCTCTTACATTAGAGTAAGACAAGCCTTTATCAGAATGATTGAAAGTTCATTTAATATTTTATATTTTTTCTATGTGAAACATTTACTTTTTCACAGATGATGTTGACATTTCCCCCTTTTCACTTTGCTCTGTTTGCAAAGGAAAAAGATTGAAATGTGTCTGCTATCAGTGGTTTTCTGTCACGTTGCTAAATTGTTCTGAGCATAACATTGCAGTTCAATAAAATTTTGGTTGCACTACTGAAAATTGCCAACCAAAAAGACTCCAAAAAGCCCTTTATGAGTAATCTGAGTATTCCTAAAATGTTGATGTAAAGGAAAAAACTGATCCAAAGGCAAACCTCTCCCATTTTTAGTCAGCTTGCATTCACTTCCTGAAATCAGTCTCACTGTTCCATTAGGAGGTCCTTTAACCTCATGGGTTTTCTTGTGGGAATTTCCTGGGAATGTCCACGGCCAGGAAGACGCTTGATGAACAGGCTGTTCATATCTTCTGGCCTGGGGACTCCTTGGAAATTTCCAGAATGAACTGGATATTGTTACTGAGGATGGGGATGTTTGGCATGTTACTCTGTATCTAAAATAATTAGAAGATGGATGGATGGAAGGGTGGATGACCCACAGTCAGTGATTTTTAAAGGAAATCACTGACTGTGGGTGACTATCTTTAAATGCCACCATATTTAAACATTAGATAGTTCACTCACCTTTGCCACGAAGAGAATCAAACAAGCTGATCCCTGTTTAAGGAAAACACAAAGTTAGCTTCCAATCTTTCACTCCCAGGTTCAGTTAGAATAAAACCCACAGAGGATTTGAGGCTTTTGCAAACTAACAAACTCATGTTATGAAATGTCAACTTAATAGAGGTCAGGATTAGTTACGAAGTTTGTTCAAACACTGTTGTATCACAACTGGCTGCCAGCAATACAATATGAGCAGTCAGTGTGGAGTTCCTGTTAGTTTCAGCTTTCACCCTGTTAGACAGAGTGATTTGCTCTGGTATTCTAAAAACAACTGAAACAAATAAGTGTGAGCTGTTTGTTTTCTTACCGTTCCAACGTTTGACTCGGCTCAAAACCAGGTTTTGTTTCAGACCTGAGAAAAAGGAACAGTCAGTACTTCACAACGGGTCAAGGAGGATAGAGGACAGATACACAGATTCCTCTAACAAGCAAATTACCATTGACTGGCTGATTGAAAATATGTAATTTGGAGTTAAACAGGAAGTCAGAAAAATCAAAGTCTTTGTCTATAAAGAATATCAGTGAATTATGGGGCTTAGTCCTTTCAGAGGCAGAACCAGTCAGCTGTTGGTCTAAACAGTAGCTAGACTACAAAGTAGATATGATCAGTCAGGAAAGCAAGATGTTGTCACTATATGTGTTCTAACAGTATATTGTATCTTTAAGAAATAGTTGACTGACTGGATACAAAAATTTGATATTGAGATGGAAAGATCCACTTTAAAGGATGAAAGCATTTTAAAACGGAAGCACATTTTCAGTGACAGTCATATTAAACTGAAGTGTTTATGAAAAATTGTATTCTCAAGTGTCCATTGAAAGACAGAAGGAGTTTTCCTTTGGTGTTTATGATTGTGGAGCAGAAAAGGTCTCTTACCGTGATTAATGCGTCCAGGCAGATCTTCTCCTGTATGGAGAAAATACAGAATAAGGTTGTGTCAATCTTCAGTATGGTAGATGAAAAGTTTTAAGCCCCATAAAACAAACAAATCATGAAGGTAATTCCTAAGATTTTCATTTTCCTTTGACACATAAACCGACCTCTCTGTTGAAGGGCAGCTTCTTGCCTTGATGTTTCTTACCTCGCACCATCGATGTTCCAGCAACTAGAAACAGAAGCAAGGTAAACTTTGTCATGCTGGCTGGACCTTTGAGTGCATGCACTGGCTAACGACAGATGCCACGATGTAAACTTAGCCTGGGGTGTTGGTTTTAGAAGGTAGACTGGGCGTGTCAGACAGCTGGGTAATTACAGGAGGAGAATCAGGAAAGACCCTGACCATGATGACAATAGATTGCTTCAAAACAAATAGAAAACATTTGGTTAAGATTAAGAGGATTTGTGTTACTCAATGCTGTTGCTACATTATAGAACCATTCCTTACAGAAGAACCTACAACAGTTGACATGTCCTCACAACAATTGCTGCTAAATCCCATTAAAGCCTGTAGTCAGTTGAATATTTCCCAACAAAGCAATATTAATTAACAGCTCCTCAGTGAGCCTCATTTGACTGACTGGATCTTTTTCACCTTACTTTGACATACCCATGAGTAACCAAATGCATTTTTAGGTTTATGGTTAGGGATATATTCATGTTCACTGTCCAGAACTTGACTACAACTCCTCTATACGTAAACCTATACCTGCACCTTTCTTACTTACTGCATGTTTGAGGATTGAACATTTTGGATCTTATTTTCAGTTTTCAAGCTTCTTTCAATTTCTCCTGATCATCCACATCCATTGGTTGTTAGTGCTTTGCTACCTGAGGTTCAGACTGGTCCAGACATAAACCTGGTCCTCTTCGGTAAATGCCACATTGTGTAGTCATCGTCTTCCTTTGTCCTCAAGTCGCAAGTCCATATTGTCTAATGTAAAACATGAGCAACACTAATCTCATACACATAGCAAAACACAGCAAGTATCTCTGGATCTTGTTACAAATGAGGGAAGAAGGGAATGGGAGGTCGACAAGCAGATTAGCGCAGCGTCTGCAGTGAAGCGGGCGCTGTACTGGTCCATCATGGTGAAGAGAGAACTGAGTTAAAAAGCGAAGCTCTCAATTTACCGGTCGATCTACATTCCTACTCTCATCTATGGTCATGAGCTTTGGGTCATGACCAAAAGAACAAGGTCATGGATACAAGCGGACTAAATGGGTTTTCTACGTAGGGTGTCTGTGCTCTCCCTGAGAGATAGGGTGAGAAGCTCACATTCACATCGAGAGGAACCAGTTGAGGTGGCTCAGGCATTTGGTCAGGATGAGGTATTCTGCACACGTCCCAGCAGGAGGAGGCCCTGGGGAAGACCCAGGACACGCCAGAGGGACAATGTTTCTTGGCTGGCCTGGGAACACCTTGGGATTTCTCCGGAAGAGCTAGAACAAGTGGCTGGGGAGAGGGAAGTCTGGGCCTCCCAAAATGGATAGATGGATGGATGGATGGATGGATGGATGGATGGATGGATGGATGGATGGATGGATGGATGGATGGATGGATGGATGGACGGTCGGCGGACAGACATAGCAACAGGAGCAGAAAAGATTTAATCCACCACAATTCCAACGGCATTTGGAGATGGTATGCTCCTATCCTGGGAAGAAATTGGAAGTTGTCATGCACTGGATCGTAAACACATTGCTAATTGATATATAAAACACAAAAATGAGATACAGGCAAGACAAAAGTAATCAAAAGGATTAACATTTGCAAGTTGTTCAATAGCTAATGAACTGTGCAGGTCCAGGGACAGTAAATCTTTGCCAATATTCCTCTGAGATCAAAAAACACAATTTCACAACTGTGGTCTTTCCATTACAAAAAGAAACGCAATTAAATTAACGTGAATAAGTTTGTTCATGTGATAAGTCAAATTATGTAACTCTGTAGATTATTTAATTAAAAAGTATTAAACCTCAATAGTGTATTAATTATAGTATCTGTTGAATTATTGAGGGAAAATTTTAAGCTTATTTCTGTTTGCACTATAAACCTTGGTAAAATAACAGAACCAACTAAAGTCACTGAAACACAGTTTTGTTATTTGCGTGTCATTTCACATTTAAAGAAATTTAAGAAGCTGTGACTTTTATCCAAAGGGATTACTGTTTCATATGACTAACTAAAACCACATGCAACAGGCAGAATGAAGGAACATCTAATGCAGCATAGAATCCCACAAATGTAGCAAGAACTGTAGTGTTCTCTGTTTTCAATTATGTTTGTCTTTGCTTTGGTGTGTAAAAACCCCACTGCTAGCAACCATCTGTTCCTGCATTAGCACAACACTGCCCTTTAGTATGGATGGTAACCACACATCACACTTTTCTAATTTATTTATCAAAATCACAATCCAAAGAGCTATAAATAGTATCCAAAGAAGATGGTGTTTTATCTAGTAGCTTCCAGGTTCAGATTTTCTTTTTAAAGTCAATTTCTGTAAAACCATCACTTTTCAGTTTGTACATGTTGTTGAATGCATTCCAGGAGAGTGCCACCCTCTGTCATGTTTTATCGTGAATTCTCGGGGTTCTTTGGATGCTACAGAGTTGAAAGTAGTTAGTTTCAGCATTTTTGAACTTTTCTGGAGGTTTGTTTACAGATTAGAGTAGAAAAACTTATGTCCACTCAACACAGTTTGACTGTAAAATTGATGATTTTAAGCAATTATTTTAGAAAATCACTTGCTAGCATACATGCTAAGAATTACTTGGCCCTAATTAAATCAGACTTTGAAAACGTTTAAATAAGCATCTCTAAAAATAAAAATCAAAAAGCATATTTAATAATATTCTTTTTGGATTGAAATTTCACAAAAAA
Organism: Alfaro cultratus; assembly: GCA_903066825.1. Lineage (NCBI taxonomy): Eukaryota > Metazoa > Chordata > Actinopteri > Cyprinodontiformes > Poeciliidae > Alfaro > Alfaro cultratus. The sequence continues at coordinate 22,659 of CAEFZX010015705.1, read as the reverse complement.
GGCAAATATTTTATTAGTAAGAATGGAGGAAGTGAGATCATTTCATGCAATATGGTAACAAAGTTGACAAAAGATTCTTGGACATATTGATTTATTAATTTTAAGAAATTTTATTTTTAATTGAATTAAATTTAGGTAGACAAAAAATGATGACAATTAAAAGAAAAATATGTTTTATCCGTCCATCTAGTTACACCCTTATCCCTACTGGGGTCAAGAGGTGCTGGTGCCTCTCCAGCGAACGTTTCAGGCGAGAGATGGGGTCGCCCTGGAAAGGTCACTAGTCCATTGCAGGGCAACACAGAGACAGACAGAACAAACAACCACACACAAACAGACAAATTAACCTGACAGTCATGTTTCTGGTCTGTGGGAGGAAGCCGGAGTACCCAGAGAGAACCCACCATGCAAGGGGAGAACAGGCAAACTTCCCCCGGGCCGGGAATCGAACCCAGAACCTTCTTGCTGCAAGGCAACAGTGCTACCAACTGCACCACTGTGCAGCCCATAACAACAAGATGTTCTGTCAATTACATAATATAATTTTAAAGGTAAATATTAATTCAGTACAATTCAATTCAAAACTACTTTATTAATTCCAAAGGGAAAATAAATGTTGTAACTTGAAGTTCTTCAAGTTACAACAACGTGCCCACAGTCTCGTTGCAGGGGCTGTGGGCAGCCATTGGGGGTTCTTGGTTCACTGGTTCAGCTAGACAGAGTCAAGTCAGCTCATTGGCTCCATCCAGATTCCATCTATCTGATCCTCCTTTTGCTTGAAACCTGTGATCTTCTTCATCCCAGACCACACATCTTTAATATTGTTCCTTTACAATTTGCACTCCTTCTTTCTGTACATCTTCTTTCTTGCTGCCTCTAATCTTGACTTTGAGCAGCTTCTATGTGCTCTTCATTAATGATCTGTCTCCCTCCCAGAAGACTCTTTTTAACAGTTCCTTGGGACAATGGTGGAGGGAGTGATAGGAGTTTGTCACTCAATCAGAGATTGTCGGCTTGAGTCCTGCTCTATCTGCCTCTGTTGTTGTGTCCTTGAGCAAGACAGGTGGTGCATGGCAGCCTCACCTCTGTCAGACAGCCCCACACAGCACTGCCTTCTCTTCTATTCATTTAGTTAGTTCACTAGTGATCCCGGGTTTGTTATAGGTGAAACATTTCACAGTTCTGGTGGGGATGGTGTTCTCCACACACACACTCAGTCATGGCACTGATGTCCTCTCCTTGTGGTTGGCAGAGCAATCCAATTTGTATTATTACCGAAACACCTCTGTTGTTTCATGTGACCACTTTCTCACAGTTCTCTTCTTTACAGGTTGTGTCTGAACAAAGGTTTTATATTCAGGGCAGAGAAACACAAGGTTGTCTTCTAATTTCTCAAGCTTAGGTCTTGCTTTGGTAGTTGTTAAATCTTTGACATTTTGTCTAAAACAAATCCAAAGTCTTGTTTCGCTGCCCTCTGTCTGGTAGAGCAGCTGACAAACTGCTGAAACATTGGAAGACGGGAAGAGAGTGGGGCATAATTAAAATAACCAGATATTGTCACAAATGCATTGGGGAAATTTTAAAACATGAAAACAAAGCAGGCCAAACAAAATGACTCTGGGTATCAAATAGATCTGCAATAGGTCAAATCATACAATATGTTTAGTGTTTTTTCAGCAGCATAATAAATCCTTTGATGACATTTTATAGATTTTATGACCTCGGAATTAATCCTTTTTATACCCTTCTTGCACAACGTTGCCCCAGGTAACAAATTAATGTCTTCAATTCTGAAGCACAAAAAAAATATTTTGCCAATAAATTGGACCAAAATGAAACAGTAGAAGATAAACAGTTTTTCATAAACTGTTCATAAACAATATCTGATGGTTTGCGGTAGTTGCATTTCTTCGCATTACGATCATAATGATGTTTTGTTCTGTAGATGCAGGGCTGTAAAAAAAAAAACGGTACGGAAATGCCAAAGTGTTACGTGGAAATGCGTGAGGGCGGAACCACTGAGATGTTATAGTGTTGGAACGGAGAGCCGGACTCATTTCACCACCGCGCCGCGTTACGTCACACCGGTTTACACAGGCTGCAGGTTGCAGGATGTGGCTGCTGTCAGTGCTGGTTCCTCTCCTCAGGCTGTATCTGTGTGGGATCAAAGTTCTGCTCTACCAAATGTTCAACCGGACCTTTGAGATGCCAGGTCAGATCCAACCTCTGTTTCTCTTTCACGTTTCAACTGCAACAAGAAATGAACTTGTATTGCTGTTTTGACTGTTGTAGATGTTTGAGTTCTGAATGCACCTCAGTTTGTGCTTGTGTGGGTTGAGAACAGTAACAAATGATCCTTAATAGCTGAGTACCTGATCCTTACCCTCAGGACCTGCAGAAATGAAAACTGGAGCTGCCACTGCTGTGGCAATAAGAATGATTCCTAGATGGGAGCTCAGGCAGGACTTCCTGCTGTACATCATTAACATTATTACACTTTAAAATATAAATGTATATGTTCTGCAAAACTATAGATAAGAAACAATGGGCAGACTTTATCACTTTAACTAATGAGTCAGACTAAAATTATAAAAAATTGTTGTCATAATAATAAGAGTGGAGAATTTTGATTTCATTATTTGAATTTGGATGAAGAGAAACTTCTTGCGCGTCCCGGATGGAAACAAAGAAAGAACTGTTCCCTTTATCCCTTACAAATCTTTCCAAGAATGTCACTGGCTGAATATGAATGGGGGGATTTTCCAACCGTTTTATTGCCGTGTAAATTGGATAAAGTTTGATTTATGTTTTTGAGCTTGACTGTAAGGTTGGTGAATACACACAAATGGTAAAACAAGGGTTTAAATGTTCTGTTGTAAACTTACAGAACATGTAATCCCACCATGCAGTTTTCTTATCTGGGTTTGACCTTTCTAAAAGTTTTAATCCACTAATCCACAATTTTGTCTTACATAGAAATTGTAAGACGATCAAAACCACTGGATCAACCTCTGATCCATTGGTGTTCCTTATACATTTCACAATCAGACGGAACAAGTGTGACATAGTGCAACAACACAAAAAGAAGTTGGCTAGCTTCTTACAAACAGAGTTACACATTAGTGGTCAGTACGGGTTCTAGGTTCTGTTCAACCTGAAGCTACTGGTGTCCAGCTGTTTTTTTAAAATCTAGACAAAACTTTCTTTTGTCAACTTAACTTGGAGGGTGAGTGAGAAATGTACAGTTTTATCCCAATAAAACTCTGAACTTGTTTAGAATAAAGTGGGCCTAAAACAGTTTGCTGCACTTGTGATTTAACTCCATTTCTTTACCTAGAAATAAATGGCTTCTTCTCACATTCCTTTCTTAGCCTTACCAAAGCAAAAGGGAAGGGTTGCCATAGTGACTGGAGGTACCAGAGGAATGGGGTTTGAGACTGCAAGACACCTGGCAAGCCTGGACATGCATGTCATCATAGGTAGGCTTCTGCCTCACTAATAAAACGTTCCTTTTGTAAGATCTATCGATCATTATGACTTTGACATGTTTTCCTTCTACTCTAATTTTTGCAAAGCAGAGGCAAGGAGATGACAGCAATGTGTGAATTTTTTGTGACATCTGTTCTGAAGTTACTTTTTAGTTTAAGTCTTGCATGCAATGGCCTGTCAGTTAATACATAAATGCGATCAGTTTGATGCCTCAGACAGAAGGGTTTAGTTAAAGTAAACCACATACTGGACATCTGCCCACCAAGCCCCTTTATGATCTCTATGATCTCCAGCTGGGAACGAGCCAGAAGAGGGCGCTGCAGCTGTCAGGAGGATAAATGAAGAATGCAATGGAGGAGAAGGTAATCAATTAAAGATTTTAATAATAGATCTACTACATATTTAAACCATTAGAGTGAAATATAATTTGAAAAATCAAATATTGATTTGATTTTATTCAAATCAATATTGAATAAATATTGATTTATTCAATATTTTTGCCTCCCCTTTCTGATTGTTGAATCATGACCTCTGACCTTAGGCAGAAGGCCTGCAGAAATTTAGTGATGTTATTCTGGGTTTCTTTGTGTTATATATTCATAATATAATAAATATAATGTATTTATTATATTTGTGTACCTTTTTATGGATGTCTCCAGTTGTACGATCTTAATGCTGTGTGGATGTGAATTAATGTGTGAGCAACAGACAACCTCAATTTCCCTATGGGATTAATAAAGTTTAACCTAACCTAACTTAACCTAATTGCAGTTATGTGGATTTCTCTGTTAATTTTATTTATTCATTTGTTTCATTTGCTAAGCCCGGTTCTCAGGGCGTATGGCAGTCATCCTGCAGCTCACTGTGTTTTTGAGTTAATAAATATTTAAAGTTAACAGAAAATTTGAAAATATCACTTGATGTTATTCGAAGACTGGAAGATTAAAACCTAAACAACTATAAAGTCTTTTTTTTTTTTTTTTTTTAAAAGGCAACTGTTAAAAAAATAAATAAATAAACAATGCTTAGCCTGGTGGGGGCACAAGTGAAGACTGGTGGCCCTCCAGGCTTATAATACACTAGGGGAAACCCTGCAGTGTACTTACCAGAACACACAGTCCGACCAGAGGTAAGTGTCATTTGTTGTTTCATTTACGAAGCTGAAGGCAGCAAAACACCAGCAGCTCCTATATCCAACTCCTCTTCCTCCGTTTGGTCCTCCTCATCTTCATCACCTCTTCTGATTTTTACATTCAGATCAATTTCAACGCACAACGGCTAACCCACAGGAGGAAGAGGGGAGGAACATCCAGATGGAAGTGGTTGCTAGACCCAGGCGAATCTCCACCAAGTGATTCCGGCTGAAATCCTCTGAGTGAGCTCGGCCCTAGGCCGCAGCTCGATGATGCACTGACTCTCTCCTGAGAAAAATGTGGACTTTAACAAGTACTTTGACGCATGCAATGGAACAATCATGGTCTTCTTGAAAAATGCAGACCTTTTCCTGAACCACTGCTTGAAGAAAGTGCCTTCTAAAAACTGGCAGTATGTTTGGAAGTTGATTTTGAGTCCATCTTCATACCAGTCCCCACCCTGCTGGCATCTGGTGCAACGTGGAGCTCTGTGCCCATTACTGATGCAGCCACAGGTCCATCCATCTGGTCCATCAATAGTCACTCATCTCATAAAACCTTTGAAAAATCTGTTTCTCAGTGGTGCCCGACTGTGTGTTCTGATGTTTCATCATTCATCAGCTCTATCTAAATCCAGTTATTGCTAGAATCATTTCTAGTCTGCATATTTAATCAACTTCCCCACAGTAGATCAGACCTTTGCTTGCTTAATAATTCTCTTGTTAGTGATTGTGATTTCAGCCCAGAATGTTGTACTGGGAGCTCAGCAGTGTTCTGTCAGAACTATGGTACCCTAACTGAAACATTTCTTTTCTACTTCCAGCTGAGTTTGTCTTTGTGGACCTGACCTCCCTGAAATCAGTCAGGCACTTTGTCCAGAAGTTCAGAGACAGATCTCTGCCTCTGCATGTTCTCATTAACAATGGTAGGCCCACACATCTTTCATTATGGTCACAGTTAATGACAGCAGACGCTTTGTTGTCTGACTTAAAGGCAGCCAGTGCCTCTCTGACCTGTTCCACTTTGACGCAGCTGGAACCATGCTGGTTCCTGAGAGACGGACAGAGGACGGCTTTGAATTCCACTTCTGCCTGAACTACTTGAGCCACTTCCTGCTGACCAACATGCTGCTGGACCTGCTGAAGACATCTGGAAGGCAAGGTCGCTGCTCCAGAATTATCAACATGGCCTCTGCCACACACTACGCAGGACAGATAAACCTGGAGGACCTGAACAAGAGGTATGTGCAACCATGAAACCACCATAGACTCTATGAATGGTAAATTGTTTGTTGTACATGATCTTGTTTATTACCCCTTTCCCAACAGAGCTGTCTACAGCTCCCATGGTGCTTACAGCCAAAGCAAGTTGGCCCTGGTCCTCTTCACCTACTACCTTCAAGAGCAGCTGACGTCTGGGGGATTCTCTGTCACTGTCAATGCTGTGGACCCTGGTATGGTGGACACGGCACTGTATGATAACCTCTGGACATTAGCACAGATGATGAAGAAACCAGTGGCCAGTATTTTGTTCAGGGTATGTATTTAAAACCTTAATCTAACTTTGTCAAGACTAGTTTAGAACTGGTTGTACTGTTGTCCTCAGACTCCAACAGAGGGAGCCGCCATATCGGTGTATGCTGCAGCTGCCTCTGAGATGGAAGGGGTGGGCAGCTGTTACCTGTACAACGGTCAGAAGACGCAGTCCTCTGATCTGTCCTACGACTCTGAGCTGCAGGCCAAGCTGTGGAAAAAGAGCTGCGAGCTTGTGGGACTCCAGGCCTGATACCTGGAGGACTCCCATGTCCACAATGGTCCTCCTTTATTGACCCTTTGCAACTACGTCACCCAACCACGTTGAGGCACTATGATGATTGTCGGAAGTGACACCAGGAGCGATTTTCATTGTTTTCCCAAGTTGTTTTTGCCAATACAGACATGACTTCTACTTGTTCAGAAGAAGAAGAAGAAGACGTTTTATTTATATAGCACAGTTTCAGCAACAAGGCAGTTCAAAGTGTCCAGTCAAGTTAATTTGTTTGCAGAAGTAGTAGACCTAGTTGTGGCTCATAGATGGCAGTATTTCTTAAAGTTGGAAACGACTAGCTTAGAAATCGGCCCATCCCTTCTCCCTCTTGACGTGTTTGTTGATTTGATCAAATCGCCGACTTTGCCTGAAGTCATAGCACATGACTTATGCAACCATGTCGGAACTATGTCCTACGACTCTGATGCTGTTAAAGGGAAATGGCATTTCCCTTTAACAGTGTCAAAAATCTAGATGCTTATCAGGTTTTTGGTACATGGTTGGCTACATTATGTTTTTCCTTAATGGTTGCTAATCATTAGAAGCGTACATTCTCTCCATAATACAACATTTTATTGCATCTTACTAATACTGCTTGCTTACAAAGTGTATATGAAGGTCAACCTTCTTGCACCAAGAGCTGCCAGTCCTTTCAAGCAACACTTGCTATCCATCGCCATCTTGTTTCCTCATCAAAGGTTTACGATGAAATGACAAGATTGGTTTGCATCCTAATCTATGCAGCATCTGTGGCTATTTTACTGTGACATCAAATGTGTGTTTTGTTTTTTTTTGTTTGTTTTTTTGGACAACCTCTACAGGAGTCAACGTACACATAAGTTGTTTTGATATCCATCATGCCCAAGAGCACGGCATCTCGCGCAAAGGGTCAAAAGATCATGCTGATCATGCTAGCTTTAATCTCTGTGGTGATTTTATGCTCAAGTCCTGTTATTGTGACACAAACAAGTCCCATTAATTATGCAGAGAAATCAGATATGTACTCTTTTTTTTTCACAAGCCAGCAATAATGCAGCCTCATGACTTTAACTGACCTTACTTCCAGTGACTTGACCTTTCACTGTAAAACTCTTCAGAGTTACATACCACTGTGCTTCAGAAGCCTTTACAGTCTGTTTTATTCTTCTGAGGATAAAGATCCTGTTGCCTTAAGATGACGTCTGCCATGTTGCCTGAACTTTGATACATTACTTTCATTTTGAATGAAGTTTGCAGACCACTATTTCCACATATGCCATCTGAATGTCTCAGCATTTCAGTTTGAACTTTAAGCCTGATAATTTCTTTTTATATTCTATTGTATTTTTGTCATGTAATTGTCATGTAAATGACCTTGCATTTGAATCCAGGATACAGAAAGCCTATTTTTATGCTAACACTATTCAACTTAAAATAAAAATAATTGAACTATTATAAACTGTAAGTTTCAAACTGTTTAAATGTCCTTCTTTTGTGTGTGTGTGTGTGTGTGTGTGTCTGTGTGTGTTAGTAGGTCAGTATCACGTATTCCTCTAATTATCAATATAGATATGAAACACTTATTCATCAGAATGTGATCTTCAGAGTCTCAGCACTGATGTTCCACCGCTGTCCTACACTGGTATCTAGTGGGGGAACCTGGGATTACAACTGAGAATGAAGCTGAAATATTTCATTCATTTTTTATTCATTTATGACAGCAACAAACTTAACTTTTAGAGAAGAGACACAACAGCAGAGCAGATGATTTGTTTTGTTTTCAAAGAATTTTTTTTTTTAATCCGATAGATTTTCATCAAAACCTCTTCAGAGATAACTCATAAATTCTTACCCCATTGAATATATATTTTTTACCTGTGCTCCCAGATAAACATATTTATTGCGTAAACATAAGTTTGAGAGGGCAGCAGAAGCCTTAAATCCTTACTCAGAAACATGCATAGAGCTGATCCTGAGGAGCCAAGTGTCTGATCCAGTTTCTCACAGGTGGTGTTAAAATGTCAGCAATAGAGGAAGTCCTTTCTGCCTGAAAAATACAGTGTTTTTGTAGGTTGGTTGTGGAAAGCTCCAGGTGAGGAGCTGGTATGTGGAATGAGAAGTCGGTTCAGCGTGTGGGCGAGGCTGATCTCTGACATGACGCAGCATGTTGCTGAATAATGAATTTCTTCAAGTGGAGCTATTAGCTCAAAGAAGGGCACATTTTGTCCCACAACACCCACACACAACAGCTCCATAAAGTCTGCAGTTAGAACTTCTGGGGACTTCAGGTTTTATGCTGGATTCCTCAGTTTGCTACAAACGTGGAAGAATGTGTTCTGCTCTGAGGAGAACAAAATGGAACTTTCTGGCCTATATGCAAAACACTAAAGTGGAAAAAAACTAATCCTGCACATAGCTCTAGATACACTATGGTGAAACAAGGTGGTGGGGACGTCATGCTGCAGGAATGCTTAAAAAATGTTTAAACCATGGTTATTTCACTACGTTCTGTCTCTATTTTTCCATGGAGGCACAAATAAAGAATATTCTACTCTGCTCACATTGAAAAACCAAGGATTGTGCTTAAAATATGACTGGAAGTAGGGCTGGGCGATATGGCTGAAAAACATATATGAGTATTTCACATCACTATCAATACTTATTGATTGGTTTTTCATTTTACATGTCCAAAATACTGCCAAACTAACATGTCCTGCTTTGTGGCAAAACAACAAACTGCTGCTGCACAAATTACTCAAGAAGTTTTCGCTAGCTTACCAATGACTGAGCAGTTGCCCAGCTAACGTCTTTCCTTTGCCTACATCCCCCAGAATGCATTCCAGTTCTAAATTGAAGTTCATTGAAATTATTGGAATATTCTGTTGAAAGTATTTTCTGTTGATATTGAGCATGTGTTTATCACAATTGTTAATGATTTATTGCCCAGCCAAAGACAAACAGGACACTGTACATTAACCAACACTGTGTCATGTACCTTAAAACTTTTTAAAACTAATTTCTGTAAACAAACATTCTTAATTATGAGCCTCTCTAAATCTAAAGCATTAGCTGTGAACCAACTTTTCTCTGGCCTAACTTTGGTCAGTTCAGGTTAAAAATTTGCAGGGACACAGAACATACACACCAAAATCAGCGTTACCTAACTAGTCAGTGCTAATGAACCCCATGAAATCCGGATTAGCCCTGATGGCTCCTGCTCCAGGTTGCACACTGAGGTTGTCTGCTGAGGACGGATAAAAGGAAGCAGGCCAACTCAGAGCCGGGTCAGAATGTCACAGCTGGCTAATCTGGATTAGTTTTTCAGCTTCTTATGGGTCACTTAAACTTTGGACTGTAACTAAGCAAAACCAGTTAGGACAAAAAGGAAAACCCCCATTAAAATACCATCAGAAACTGGTTTATATAAAACTATAGGACTGAGTTTCATTTGTGTATTCTGCTCTTCATAAAGTAAGACAAATAGCTGATAGTTGTTTATTTAGTCAGGCTATCTGCTCTGTTGAAGTCTGCAGTCAGTTGCTCAACAGCAATGCGAGCGTAAAGAGGTGATAAGTGGTGCTTCCTGCTTTTCATGGCTGGAAATATTTCTATGAAGATTAATCAGATTTTGTTGTATGCAAGGGAGAAATCAGAAGCCTTCTTTCAGTCAGCTGACCAGCAGTGTGAAGCATCAGGGAGAAAGGGACACCACTGAAGGTAATCAAAGATTCCTGCTAACATGATTAGCCCGAATCCATCAGAAGCATCATGTAGCAGACTTGGGCTCAACCTAGGAAATGGGTTTTAGGTCTGGACCTCGAGGGTTTCTCCTCAGACTCATCCAACTCCCGTTTATCCCGGAAAGAAGTGCTGTGAACGAGCTGGGACGCCCTCTGTCGTATCTTCTGCAGGTTGGGTTTCATCCTGCTAAGAGAAGACCTCCTCCGGACGGGTTTGTTTCTGACACGGTCCTCTCCACCCGTAAGGTCGCTGTCTCCGAGGCTGAGCTGGTGGATGGGTTTCAGGTTGTTCTGAAGGACTTTGGAGAACCTCCAGCGTCCTCCAACCCTAGGCTCTGCACCTTTGGACTCAGCGAGCTCATATGCTCCTATGATGTCTCTAATGTCCACACTCACATTGTTGGTGAGGTAGTGACAGGCCTTCCTCCCACTGTAGTCCCTGATTTCCACATCTGCGTTGTAAGCCCCCACCAGGAGCTTCAGCACCTCCATGTGGCTGTGGATGGCAGCTATGTGCAGCGGCGTGTAGCCCATGCTGGAGCGAACATCCACACTAATGGGAAGGTTGTGATGTTTGGCAAAGTTGATGATCAGAGCGATCAGCTCTTGCTTGCCGTGCTTAGCAGCCCAGTGCAGGCAGGTGAAACCAGTGACAAAGTCCTTCTTCAGGACCAGGTTGGGTTCGCTGCTGAGGAGGGCGTGGAGGCTGTCCCACTCTGCATCCGATGCGCACATCATCCACTCGTGTTCCGCAAGGTCCAGGGTGACGGAGGTCCTGTCCACATCCAGGCTGGCAGAGCCCACCGAGGCCGAGTCACCTTCGCTCCTGAGGGTGAGGCAGACGGGGCTGCGGAGTTCTATACTGTTCCTCACTTCAGGAGAACTGTTCATCATCACCTGGATGAAGTGCTTCCGGCTGCCCTTCGGACTGCAGCTGTCCTCGCTGCCAGACAAGCTGCTGCGTTCACCCTCCTTGTCCTCCAAGTCCTCCTTGGTGGAGAGGAACGTCTGCTTAGAAGCAGGACCTTCTTGTACTAAATCTTTCAGGCCCTCAGGCGTCCAGTCGGTGTGTATGTCAGCTGCAGCTACAGAACACTCAGGCCCAGGCAGGTTGAAGACAGATCCGTCCACAGGGAGTGGCGAAGCCTGAATCACTGTGATTTGTGGAATGGCAAGTTTCCCAACCTTCTCCTTCCTGGAGTCTTTCCTCTGCGTACTGAAGCTCCCAGAGTTCCCCATGTGAGCTGAGTTGCCGGCCACTTCATCCAGAACACCCTGATGTCCACAGACCTGCTCCGGTTTGTCCGGCTGGTTGTTCTCTGCAGTGATAATATGCGGAACTGTCCTCCAGTCATTTCCGTAACCTGAGTCGCGCGCTGATTTCTGCTGTACCTGTGCCCTCGCGGCTGCGTCATCGCGGCTCACCTGGTCGTCAGGTGAGGGGGACGCAGCGCAGTAACGGAACTGTCTCCTCAGACAGACATGTTTGACTCCGCTGTCTGTCTTCACGAAAGCCACTCTGTCCACGCAAGACTTAAAGATGCTGCGGACAGCAGCCCTGCTGTGCGGCTCTTGTGGGAACACGGCTTTAAAATGCTCCAGTAGCTCAGGGCTCGTGACGGTGCCTCCTCTCTGCCTCAGAAAGTCCGCTATGGAGTCCTGGCTGAAGCCGCTGGCCATCAGGAACACGAACAGCCTGAGAACACCCCGACAGTCAGCGCACCCTGAATCAAACCGAACCTCCACGCAGCAGAGCAGAAAGCAGCATTTTATCCCCAGCGTTCTCCGCCTCCTAGCAACGGGAGACTTCCGGTCTGGACCTTATACGGTCAAAGCCAGTTTCCCAATAAACTCAACAATTACTGTGAACTCATTACAAGGAGTGGTTTTTATCTTCAAAAATTGTTTGTTTTACTAATGAAATAAATCACAATAAGGACCCCAGTGGGTTCATTTACCTCCGAATATCTACCAAAAGAATGTTATTTATTCTACATTTGATTTATTCGAGCACTTAATAGTTTGTTTCGAAATTAATAAGAGAAGTGAGAAACCTTTGGTCTTACTACCAAAACCTAGAAAATAAGTTTTATTCTAAAGCAACTGGGCGTCTAAAATGTTGACCTCATTTTATAATAATTATTATAGTTTTCACTTAATTTATGTTCTGTTTCTATAATGATCGAAAACATATCCTGGTCAGCTCCAATCCAACTTTATTTATGACACTTTGTGTATAAAATTTGTTTGTATACGATTTAAATCAAAATGCTAGTTAGATGAATAAAAAAAACACATTAAAAAACATAATGCACAGAAGCTGCAAACAGCCATGACAATATACATAAAAATAACAAAACAACAGAACTAATTAAAATTAACATCTCAAAGTGTATCAAATGTCAAGGTGAAAAGATTGATTTAATATTTAGGAAGCTAAGTGCTATCCAGGCTTTAACGACATCAAGACTGTAACCCAGGCTTTAATGTCTTAACATTAATAAATGTTAACATTTATAACAGAACATTAATAAATGTTATGTCATTAATAAAAATAATGTTATTAATAACATTAAGACATTAAAGAGTGGACATAGTATGTGCCTTTTATTTATTTTAGTATAGACCTGAGAGTTGCATAAAAATTAAAAACAATTCCATGTTTTCCAAATTTAAAGCCAAGTGGGAGCAAATACAAGGAAAAGAGAAGGGGGCCTAGAACTGGAGAACCATGCTCAAAGTGGACAGTGTTTTTGGACCTTAAGCTGAGCCTTATTGCAGTTCAGTTGATAACATCAGTGGTTGCAGCAGCCATTTGTTGTGGGGTAACATGGTTGGTTGCTTTGTAGCAACCAGCTATGCTTGCAGGTAGTATTAAGATCCAGACAGGGTGTGTTAGCACTCCTCCTGACAGACCTGTGAATCAGTCTTTAGTGGCAGGAAGCCCAGCTGGTCCAGTTCCACACCAAACTGCTTCTCCTCCTGGGTGGAAAATATGATTTCCATCTTAGATGTGTTTTTTTAATTTAGGCTTTCAAATGACTGTCCAGACTGGTCAGCATTTTATGGCTCATTGATAATAATGAAATTATAAAAAATTATTTTAAAGAAATGAGGAGCAGATATCAACATGCGTTCTTCAAAGAACCATGACATTAATTAAAACTATTTTATCAGTCAGATGAGCTCTGGACATATGGAAAACATTTCTTAAGATTTATAATCTTAAGAAATGAGTATTCCTTTATTGTGAGGTAGAGGAGCATAACACTGTCTCTGGCGCCAATTTATCTAAGCATTGTTCAAGGAACTGTCACATAACTTTCCAAGCAAGGAGAAAGCCCTGTTCGCAAAATACATGTTATGTAGAGTAAAATGACGTAAGAACATTTTACTCATGTTTATAAACTAATTCCATGTTTTTCCAGGCTATGGTTCAGTCCTGGCAGGGTTGTATAAGAGGTTACACAGTCATTCACAGGAATTTAATCCTGTACAGAGCTAGTTGCTGGGAAAGGTAGCTAAGGCAATTCCTGTCTCAATATCTGAAACTAAACATTTTCAGTTGGATTTCTGCTTTATTTTAAGCACATGGTCGTTGTGTGCTGCCATCTGATGGTGAGAAACATACTACTAAGATCAGTGGGTGGTTCTACAGCCATCAATGTCTTAAATTTGATGGCCGCAATTGTGATGACAATGTAATAAGTAAATGTAAGCAGTTGATGTCCAGTGGAGAAAAGAGGATCACTGAGCCATCTGTTTCAGAGACTGCAGAGCAGGAAGTATGTCGTCCAAGTGACTCACATCTGCAACACACAGAGAGCCATGTCAGCAGATCATGCAGAGGAAAGGACACCATGCAGTCACTTTAAAGTTTGACTATAGTAAAGCAAAGTACTTTTATACCAAGAATCTTTAAGAGTTCTGTCACAAGGTTGTGGAAAGCAGGAAAAAACTCATCATGTTGCTTCACTTTGATAATGATGCTGAAAAACAAAAGCAGACAACAGAAAAGCAGCTTTATGAAGACCAGCAAACAACCTGTAACAAGAAAAAACAAGGTGCCGCTGGTGGAATACTGAACCTGTCAATGTCTGCCCGTCCCAGTCCTGGATCCAAGGAGACCAGTCTGGAGACCTGGTTCACAACTTCAGTAGGAGAAGCTTTGCTGTCTAACATCCAATGGAAAGGTTAGCTAGGCTTTACGTGAAACATGGACAACTAAAGCAGATTTTTGAAAGTCACCTAGGTCCAGAACATTTTGGAGGTTCCTCATAGTGTTGGTCATCTCTCCCAGTCGGGTGTAGACCTCGTTCATTCGAGGGTAAACTCCGCTGAGGGAGGGAACGTCAAACAGTTTCTGGAAGTGAGCCACCATGGAAGCCAAGGTGTATCGAGTGGGACTCCTGAGCTTCTGGCAGGACAAGCATGAAGACTTCAGCACCAGGAACAAAAAGCTGAGTTCTAATCTCAGAAAAGTAAAGATTAACCTCTTTATCGTCAGAAGAGGCATTCTCCAGCAGCGCCTCCACCAGCAGCATCATGTCCTCCACCTTAAGTGCTTTTGCATCAGCATCACAGGGCTGCAGTGGAATCAGTGTGGCACTCAGTTTATTCAGTCGGCAATGAAGATCCTGAACACAGGAACAGTCTGGTCAAAGCAGCTTCCAGCACTGAGTAAATACCGAGGCTGTCTGAGCCTTTACCCTGAGCATGTGGAGCTGCTGGGACCACTGATCCAGAGTGGGAAGGACAGCCTGGAATTCGGCTTCCTCCGATTCTCTGGGCCAGCGTTGATACTGGTGCAGCCTGGGGTTGATAACGAGCGTGTTGATCTCAGTCAACAGCTGAAGAGCAGAAAAATTGGAACAAAGCGTTGACAGACAGGAAATTACCACAAACTAATCTGCTCAGAGAATAGCTCACTTACGTGGTGATACTGGACCCATTGCCTGGAGGTTTTGGACTGGTCCCTGCTGTTCCCAGTGAGGTCACTTCTACATCTAATCAGAGCAAAAAAGCAGATTGCTTTAAAACAAAACTACTTCCTGTTTCAGTACTGAGCTTTAGATAAATCCTTCAGTAAATCCCTCTTCAGTCAAACACATTTTGAATCAATCAACTGTTGAAGTGGAAAGTAAATTATTGATGACATTTGCAGATTTTTCCGTAGAGCTTATTTAATATATGTAAAAGAAAATGTAGCTTGGAAAGCTGAAATACCTAGGCGCAATGCTCCTTGATATGCTATTGGCTGGCGTTTGCAAAGCAGCTAATCCAGAAGCATCATTTATTTTCTTTGGTACTGATTGGCAGAGATAACGAAGCCTGTAAGTGTTAGCTTCTGATGTCAAGAGAAGGTGGCTTACACTTTGCATATTAATGCACATTAACTATTAATACGCAAAGTTGCGTGTATTAGTGTGTTTTTATTTGTTGTTTGAACTATTGAAATAAATATTCATAAATGTGATTCATAACCTCTATGAATACTATATTATCTTCACTTGACCCATTTGACCAATAAAGGTATTATTCCACCCTATTTAGAGATGTTCATCTTATCTAGTGTCTCTTTTCTTGGCCTAACACACACAGTCACATGAAGTCTAGTTCAAAACCATCTTTGGTGACAAACACACCTTGTGTCCAGTTCTGTCTTGAGCCGTTCTACCTCTTCCTCCAACTCCTGTATGCGAGAGCTGCTTTCCTTCTGCTGGTCCTGATATGTCTGGGCACAAGCCGAGGAATCAGACCTGCTTTAATAACACAACCTGAACAACAGGAACGGGTTAGGGAATTACCTTGAGGATGGTTTTGAAAGATGGGGAGACAGAGGCGGAGTTCTTCTTTGTAGCTTGATCCAAATGTTTGGACTCCTGTAATCGACTCTGTCGAGTCGGTCGCTGTTCCTCTTCTTTGACAGTCAAATACAGTTTCTTCCTCAGCTGTGCTGTTTCTTCCTCCAGATTGGCTACCTTCTTTTCCAGCAACAGATACCTCCTCTAAAAACAAACAGTGGTGTCATCCCAAATACCAACTCTCACAGCTGAGTAAATGAAAAGAAGACTTTGAAAGTCTGAGTAGACCTGTCGCATCAATTAACCGAATGATAAATTAAAACGAGCTCAATAATTTCCATTTTTATGATTTATCCATTTTTTCTTTTGTCTCTCTTTCTACCAAAACTGGATAGCAAAAGTCTTAACTAGCCTTTTTTTGAAGAACAATTTTGTTTGCAAAGACTTCATAATTCATTTTATTTGTTCTTTCCTTTGTTTTGTTTATTTATTTTGGATATTTGAAAATACTTCCAGTTTCAGTGTTAAATGTTGATTAGAATTGAAAGTTTATTTATCTTCGAAAGGCATCCTTGAATTATTATGCTATTGCAATAATATTACTTCAAAATGGCCTCAAAACAAAACAAATATTATCATTTATCACAAAAACATCTGGGACCACCCAGTTTCTTTTATATACATTTCTAAAAGTTTCTGTAAATACTTGGACATAGGCAACATAGCATTTTTTCTTGCCAACATATATGTGACAGGGAAGAACAAAAACTCAGTAAACCACCTTAGCCTCTTTGTTTTCCTTCTGCAGCTGCTGGGTGTGGCTGTGCTGCTGCACCCCCTTCCCCAGGCAGCGTTCCTCCAGGTGCTGAACTCTGCTCTTCACCTCATCCAGCAGCCCCTGCAGCTCAGTGGCTCTTTGGGACTGCTGAGCTGCATGACTCATGTGCTTCTGTACCTCCTCTCTAACAACACACATACAGAAAAGTGTCACTTAGATGCTCTGTAATGTCCCCATATCTTCAAATATCTACATAGTTCTAATCAAGAGGAAATTAAATATCTGACAGATTATTAGATTTAGCGTGAGAGATGGTTGCATTGAAGGTTGCAGAGAATATTGCTGATTTCCATGGTTACCGCTCAATGCCCATCAGAAGCTGATGAGATTGGGTGACAGGAGGACAGGTGGTCCACACAGAACCAGATCCATTATTAAAGAGCCAGAACTTGGTACGACACTACCTGCTGTTTGTTCTCCAGCAGGATGAATTCTACCAACCAAACTGATGGTTTCAGTTACTTCATATTGTAGAAGTAACTGCAATATGAAGTAAAGATTTGTGTATCTCTATTTCTTCTATAGGTGAAGAAATAGAGATACAAAAATGTTTTTTGTTCCCATTATATTTCTAAACCTCATACTGTGGTTATTGGCTGAATCATCTACTCTGAAGCAAGGTATTGCCATCAAATTTAAGACATAACATAGATTATCTGAATAGTCTGGAAAAATACAGCTGATTTAAATACAAATTCTACTTATTCTACTCAAGAAGTTTCTGACTGAAGATTTCTTTTTTGGCTCAGCTAGGATTTTGTCTTGTAGTTGAGATGTTATTTGAGCTTTTGAGATTCTAATAAGTGGCTTCCAGTTGTAAAAAAAAAAACAAAAAAAAAACACAATGTTGCCATGGTTATGCATAATAGCAACTGTCCTAAAGTAAAAAAAAAAAAAAAGACTCGTAAAACACCAGAAGGAATTATTTTTGCGAATTGTCCAAACATTCAATGTTTGAACAATTCACAAATATTATTGGAACAAATTGTACTCACATGCCGCTGCCATGAGCGGCACAGTTAGTAGTGAATCATCCAACATGGTGATTTGAGTAACAGACGTACTTGAGCTGGTTGTTAGACTTGACAAGCTCTTGGATGAGCGTCTGTCTCCTCTCAGAGTCCATCAGCATCATCCTCAGAGTCATCCTCAACTCATTCGCTGACTTCTTGTCCAGCAGGACCAAATCTGTGAGACACATACAGGTCCCATCATCAAGAAATGTGCAAAAAGAAAAACCACATCGGACATTGCAGCTGTGATACATCCATTTCAGAAACAAATATCCTCACCTGTGAGGTTCCTATTCTCCACAGGGTCTGCAAAGAACACAGGCTTAAAGCCATGATGCTGCAGGAGTTTATTCACGTCATCCCACTCTACCTGCTCCTGCTGTAACACACAGCCACAATCAGCATCAGTCAAACCTGCTGCACATCCATAATGAAGATTTAAGTGGTACCTGAAACTGCCCATAGGTCCACAGATAAACATAAGTCTTATTTGTAATGCATGGAAAATGCGTTGTTCTGGCTTCTGTAGCCATTCTTAAGCAGTATGCAGCTGTTACCAGTTTAACTCCTAAATAAATGTGTTCCAATGTGCTGACCCTCCTGTCAGTGATCCTATCTCTGAGAGAAAAGGGTCGCTATTACAACTCAACAATGGAGGTAAGGTGATCCACCAGAGGAGGGGCCCTCCACTTCACACACACACTAAAAGGTGAGGAGGAGTCTTACCGGCTTCATCTTCTTTACATTCCTGCAGGAAACAAAGCAAAAACAGCGGAGTCAATACCACAGCCCTCTTTTAGCGGCAATAAGTGATGCCTTCGAGTGTAATGAGTACAGACCCATTTTTTACATGATGCCGCTCTAGAAGAAAAACTCTCAACTCTTGGAATGAACCCCTCCAAATCAAATTTTAAACAGTCACTCTCTTATCGGTTTACGTAACACCTGATACCATTTACAGTTGACTTATAAGCTGAATTTTAAGGCCATTCCTTTAATGAGCTTTTTAGTAATACATTTTAATGTTTAACCGTCTTAAAAGAATGAAGCAGACCTTAAATGCGACGCCTACTCCGGCTTCTTGGCACTGCCTCTCGTGAGTTAAGCTAGCTACAGGGAAACCGAACAGAATAGCATCTGTAGCTAACAATAAAATAGCACATTAGGTATAATAATGATAATAAATATTTATAAATACAAAACGCCATAAATTACCTTGCCAACCAACTCCGTACAAACTTGCTGCAAACAGCAGCGCGCTTCCGCAGTTCAAACTGTGCGTCCTGACGCAATTATTGTAAACAAAAGGACTTTAACCAATCCGCTGACAAATCAACAAAACAGCGCTTTATTGCCCAACGACCACAAGATGGCGATAACATGACAGTTTAACTAGTCCCAATGACGGATCACTGTGGGTTCTTTTAGGCAGTTGTTCAATTATAGAACGAATATTATATCATATTATTTACAGAGATGAACACCTCTGGTTGACATTACAGTTGAGGAAAACATCAAGGTGCTATAATAAAATGATCTCCCTCTACATGATGTCTGACCTTTCTTGTCTCTAGCAGGGGGAATCTCTTATGTCAGTATAGTGGTGTGCTCAGCAGAGGGATTGGAGTATCCATGGAGTCAGAAAGCAAAGGTCATTGTCATTTATTAATGGATAGATGAGAGCAAAGAGTCTGGCAGTGGCTAGACCAAAACACCAAATGAGTTTTGGTGAGGGACACACTCACTGTGTCCCTGCATGCATCATCTCCACTGAGCAGAAAATTAAAATGGAAATTTAAGCCTTCAAAGAGTCAAGGATTTCGTTGACCTGTGCTGTATGATTTTATGATTTGTGGTAACTGCTTACAACTTACTGACACTTCAACCTAGAACCATTAAAAAGTGCACTTTTATATTCGCCCCCCCTGTGTGATTGATGTGTAAAACCATCTACAGATTAGATCTACAGATCAAAGGGCATTGAAAAAATGCTCTAGTTCAGGTAGATTGGATGGAGAACATTAGTTTCAAGTCCTACTCTCAATTGGATTTAGTCCTGGACTTTGATTAGGTCATTCTTACACATATGCTTTGTAACACATTTAAGCCTTTCCACTGTCGTCTATCCGACATGTGATGCTGGTATTCTAGTTGATGTCCTGAAGCAGAGGTGTAGGTTATTCAATTCAATTCAAAAATACTCTATTGATCCCAAAGGGTAATCAACAGCTGTTGTAACTCATATTAACTCAGATTCTTCAAATAGTTATTGCTGAAAGTGACCGCCGTGGGACAGATCTCTTGTAGTAGGTTGTGTTACAGAAAATTTGAAGTAGCCTCTGACTGAAGATACTCTGCCTTCCTAAGACAGTCTCATGAAGAGGATGGTCAGGGTTGTCCATAATATTATTGGTTTTATGAAGAATCCTCCTTGGTGTCATCAGGTTCCACAGTCCCTACAAAAGGTAATCCCATGATGGAACTAGTTCTTGATCTAACCTTGTTTTTCTAGAAATCAGCAATCATCTCCTTTCTTTTGTCTACGTTCACGATTAAATGATTGTTTCAGTCCACCAGCTGTACTCAGCCTCTTGTCCATCTCTGATCCGCCCGAGAACTGCAGGCCTTAAGCCTTACCCTAATTCTTGTGCTGGAAGTCTGAAGTGTACAGACTGAAACGGAACATTGAGAGTACAATTGCAGATCACCTCGTTAGACACACCTCACAACTGTGGTTTGTTTGTGAGGTAGTCATGAGGTAAGTGATTGTTGAGGCCTCCACCTGTGTCTTCTGGAATTTCTGACAAAGCAAATCAGGCTCAATTGTGTTAAATGCTGGAGAAATAAAAAAAGAATTGCCTCTCTGCAGTTTCTCTACCGTTATACATTACCCCATTGAGACAGTGCCTTGCCCATGGCCAAAATTAAATAAATTAAAAACCAAATTCATCTGCTGCCATCACTTTGGAGGGAGACTGGACTCTTGAAGAAGTGTTTTTAAATCCTTGGAAATGGTGTCAGTGGTTTGGCTATAAATTGCAATTAATAGACATTCAATTCATCCAACCATCATCTATACCCACTCCCACTATCACTACTTTCTTTAAGGAATGTCCAAACATGGTCATCCACCCAGGGTCTTTCTGCATGGAGTTTGCATGTTCTCCCTCTGCATGCTGAAGCAGAGAGACTGGGTACTCCTGCTTCCTCCCACAGTTCAAATTTAAGGTTAATTGGGTCTGTCAGGCTAATTGGTCTCTTTAAATTCTCCCTAGGTATGAGTGTGTGATTGTTTGTCCTGTCTCTGTGTTGCCCTGCGACAGACTGGCAACCTGTCCAGGGTGACCCTGCCTCTCGCCCAAAATGTCTCGCTGGAGAGGCACCAGCACCGCTCCTGACCCCACTGGGGACAAGGGTGTACAGAAAATAATTGGATGGATAAATATTTTAATGAATAAATATATTTAGATTTGTTTCAAAGTACAACTAGTTAAAAACAACAAAAAACAGACAAAATGACAGTAATATATTTTATTAAACATTTAGTCAGTTTTTACATATTCTTTTATATTAGGATTTTTGTGCTTTACATGTAGAGCTCATGCATTGCATGTTTGACTTTATCATATTTTATAAAGTCAAACATGATAAGTTTGACTTTATCATGTCACTGAGAAAACAATCAGCAACAAAGTTTTCTGACTCATCCACAAAGGTAGGTTCTGAGCAAATAGAGATATCCTTTCTGCTAATGAAGAACCGACACACAGATAACCATCGTTCTCCATTCACTTCACCCACTCCAATGCACTTTGCTACAGTCAGGAACATATCACCCTGCCAAGCAGAATGCCATTAAAGTGAATGAGTTTGTGCAAATATCCAGCTCACGCCTATATAAGGAAAGCATGACTACAAAAAGAAACTAGTTGAAACAAGAGGATAAAGGACTGAAATATATTAAATACAAACATCAAATAGGAATTAATTTAAAAATAAAATATGTCCTGCAAAAGGCAAATACAAAGTAAAACATGCCCAAGGAAATACAAAATTTTTGTATTCCATCTTTTAATGTTTTAGGGGGTAAATCACACTACATTAAATTTCACATCACATATAAATAGTTTCACAAATTATTGTTAAAGGCAGAAAACACTAATAAAAACAAGGAAGATGAGGATTCTTGAGGTAATGCGCCTTGCTTTTGGTGAGTTTGTAAAATAAGTTAAACATTAAAACAGACATAAAATGTACATAAAGACTTCAATCAAAAGAAATACTTTAAAATGTTTGGTCCAGCCTAATAAAATTTCTACCCAAATGTTACCCTAAAACTGTAAAGGGGCTTATTAGGAGCAATAATTTAAATAAAGTATGAGATAGCTCATTTGCCATTTTGTAACTTTTAGACATGTTGGCACCTATTACCAAATCTCAAAGCTAAAGGATCTACATTCAGTAGGGAACATACATAGACCCTGCTGTTTACCATGAAAGTGGCACAGAATGCTAACATAAAATGCTAAGTGAAGCTTTAAATGTCAATTTAAACAGTTAGTCTCTGTTCTGAAATCATAAAACATGATTTTCCAGTAATTACTATTATCATGCACATTGTGATGTTGCCTTGGCTTCTTCTGAAGTAAATTATTGATGTCTAGAAAGGCTGACAGAGAATATTTTGAACACTGTTTATACAGTACAGACCAAAAGTTTGGACACACCTTCTCATTCAATGAGTTTCCTTTATTTTCATGACTACTGACATTGTAGATTCACACTGAAGGCATCAAACTATGAATTAACACATGTGGAAATATGTACTAAACAAAAAAGTGTAAAACAACTGAAAAT